>JAESUZ010005275.1:0-278604 GCA_017311185.1 Proteles cristata cristata
GGAGACACAGAATCTGAAGCAGCTCCAGGCTCTGAGCCGTCAGCACAGAACCTGACACGGGGCTCGAACCTACAAATCTCAAGATCATGACCTGAGTCGAAGTCGGACACTTTACCAACTGAGTGACCCAGGAGCTCCTTATTTTTAATTTTTAATTTATTTGTTTGCAAGAGAGTGAGCATGCCTGCCCAAGTGGGGGAGGAGAGGAGAGAGAGAGAGAGAGAAAGAGAGAGAGAGAATCCCAAGCAGCCTCTGAGCTGACGGTACAGAGAAATCACAACCTGAGCCAAAACCAAAAGACGCTTAACTGACTGAGCCACCCAGGTGTCCCTGTTTTTTAACTTTTTATAAAATGCCTTTTGCTAAACAGGATTTTTAATTAATTTATTTATTTATTCTTAATTTTAATCTTTTATTTTTGAGAGACAGAGCATGAGCAGGGGAGGAACAGAGAGGGAGACACAGAATCTGAAGCAGCTCCAGGCTCCGAGCTGTCAGCACAGAACCCGACGCGGGGCTCGAACCCACGAACCGTGAGATCATGACCTGAGCCAAAGGCTGACGTTCAACCGACTGAGACCCCAGGTGCCCCTGTAATGTTTGCTGTTTAATGTGTGCTGTGGTTACAGGAGTGTTTGCTCTTTCTTACATATTTTTGTTATGTATGAAATATTTCTTAGTACATTTTAATGCATAAAAAAAGCCACAAACGCTTTTGTTTTATTTGGTGCTCAGAAGTTATATGGTAGTTTGATTCCCTTTTTAAAAATTTTCTTCTTAAAGAACTTTTTTAAATGTTTCTTTTTGAGAGAGACAGACAACAGAGTGCGAGCAGGGGAGGGGCAGAGAGGGAAACACAGAATCTGAAACAGCCTCCAGACTCTGAGCTGTCAGCACAGAGCCTGATGCAGGGCTGGAACTCACAAACTGCGAGATCATAACCCAAGCCAAAGGTGGACGCTTAACCGACTGAGCCACCCAGGTGCCCCAGATGCCCACTTTTTAATGGAAAAGATATAGATTCCAATTCTTTCTATCTATCTATCTATCTATCTATCTATCTATCTATCTATCTATCTATCTATCTATCAATACTATCTACCTTCCTGTATACTGAAATGATGAATAGGTTTGTCCAGCAAGATCCTGTGTATATGAATCTTGCATATATAACCCGGCTCTGCATTCTTCTAGATGGACCATCTGGTGGTGGGATTAAACTTGCACTCAATTTTGAAGACCTCCTGCCTTCATGTCTCTCCCACCTGACCAAGTGGCCCAGTGCTGGAGCCTTTCCTATCTTCTTTTTTTTTTCTTTTTTTGATTTTTTTTGATTTTTTGATTTTTTTTTTACAAATAGTTTATTATCAAATTAGTTTCCACATAACACCCAGTGCTCATCCCCACAAGTGCCCTCCTCCATGCCCACCCCTCCTCCCCCCACATCCACCAGTCCTCAGTTTTTGTCAGCATTCAAGAGTCTCTCATGGTTTGCCTCTCTCCCTTTCCCCCACCATTTCCGCCCTTCTTCTCCCCCTTGGTCCTCTGTTAAGTTCCTCCTAATCCTCCTATACGTGCACACATATGATATTTGTCCTTCTCTGCCTGACTTATTTAGCTCAGCATAACACCCTCAAGGTCCATCCATGTGGCTACACATGGCCAGATTTCATTGTTTCTCATTGCCATGGAGTATTCCATGGTATAGATAAACCACATCTTCTTGATCCATTCATCTGTTGATGGACACTTAGGCTCTTTCCAGGTTTTAGCTATTGTGGAGAGTGCTGCTATGAACGCCTTTCCTATCTTCTAAAAGCCAGTGTCACTACCAAGTAAGGATGAGTAGCTGACCTCTGCCATAGAGTAAGAGCTTAGAATGCTGGTGTTCCCCAAATAAAAATGTTACATTGTATTAGTTTGTTAGGGCCATGATAGCAAAGTATCACGTACAACCTGGGTGGCTTAAGAGAACAGAAAGGTGTTGTCTCACAGTGCTGGAGGATGGAGTCCTAATCAAGGTGACAGCAGGGCCACACACCCTCAGAGCCCCTGGGTACCATCCTTCCCTGCCTCTTCCGAGCTCCTGGTGGCTGTCAGTCCTTGGCATTCCTTGCTTTGTGGCTGCATTGCTCTAAGATGGCCTTCTCTGCATGTGTTTTCACCAAGTCTTTCTTCTCTGCCTCTCTCTCTAAATTTCCCCTTTTTATAAAGGATAAGTCATGTTGGATTAGAGCCCACTCTGATGACATCATTTGAATTTGAATATCTCTGTGAAGACTATCTCCAAATAAGGTCACATTTCAACTACTAGGGTTAGGGTTTCCACTTATCTTTTTTGTGGAAAATAAAATTCAACCTAAAATGTGTTAAAACCACACCAAATGGGAAAATACAAGTGAATTTTTTAAGGAAGTTCTTTTCCCCCCAGCTTTATTAAAATATAATTGACATAGGGGCACCTGGGTGGCTTAGTCAGTTAAGCGTCCGACTTTCGCTTAGGTCATGATCTCGCCGATTCGTGGGTTCGGGCCCCGCGTCGGGCTCTGTGCTGACTGCCAGCTCAGAGCCTGGAGCCTGTTTCAGTCTGTGACTCCTTCTCTCTCTGACCCTCCCCTGCTCACGCTGTCTCTCTCTCTCCTAGAAATAAATAAAAACATAAAAAACATATATATAATTGACATAGAACGTTGTGTAAATCTATGGCATATAATGTAACAATCTGATATATACAAACATATGTTATGTAAATCTAAGGCATACAGTGTAACAATCTGATATATGTAAACAGGGTAAAATGATTGCCATGGGAAGGTTACTTAACCGGCTCATCACCTCACATGGGTACAATGTGTGTGTGGCTGGTGAGAACTTTTAAGCTCCTCTGTCTCAGCAACTTTGAAATATACAACACAGTACTGTTAACTCTGGTCACCAGGTTGTACCTGGCACCAGAACTTACTCATCTTTAAGTGGAAGTTTGTGCCCTTTGACCATCTTCTCCCGTTTCTTCCCCTCCCCCCCTTTCTGGCTACTCCTCACCTCTGTTACTACTGGGGTCCACTTAACTATTTTCTGGCTGTTCTGTAGCTCCCTAGCTCCTTTCTTCCCCTCACTGCCTTCCGTAGTGAAGTGATGATTTTCCGCAATGCATGCTGCGATTCCCTTCTCTTTCTCTTCCGTGAATCCACCCTAGGTTTTGCTTTGTGGTTACCACAAGGCTTACATAAACCACTTTACAGATAACAGCAGTATTACAAATTACAACTGCACTTGATCGCATTCAGAAACTCTACCTTTTCACGTCCTTGCCTTTTTTTGAATGCTTATTTATTTTCGAGAGAAAGACACACAGAATGCAAGTGGGGGAGGGGCAGAGAGAGAGACACAGGATCCAAAGCAGGGTCCAGGCTCTGAGCTGTCAGCACAGAGCCCGACGCGGGGCTAGAACCCAGGAACCGTGAGATCATGACCTGAGGTGAAGTTGGATGCTTAACCGACTGAGCCACTCAAGCGCCGCTACAGTTATTTTTTAAAAAGTGTTTATTTTGAGAGAGAGCACATATGTGCACAGGTGGGGGAGGGGCAGAGAGAGAGGGAGACAGAGGATCAGAAGTGGACTTTGTGCTGACAGCAGAGAGCCCGATGCAGGGCTTGAACCCATGAACCAGGAGATCATGACCTAAGCCACAGTCTGACGCTTAACTCCGTGAGCCACCCAGGAGTACTGCCACCCCCCTCCTCCGATAAATCTCTGCCTCATTTCGGAAGGACAACTCTGCCAGGGAGTATTCTAGGCTGGCAGCTTCTCCTTCTGGATACACTGTGCTGCTCTGTCCTGGCCTCGAAGGGTCCTGCTGAGAAATCCGCCGGCTGCTTTATGGAGATAGCGGGTTCATTACCAGCCTCTTTTCTCTTGTTGCTTTCAAACTTCCCTCTTTGTCCTTGACTTTTGGCAGCTTTATTGCAATAGGTCTTGGGAAGGATCCCTTCAAGTTGAGTTTGTCTGGTGATCTATGAGCTTCAGGAACTTGGAAAACCAAATCTTTACCCTGATGGGAAGTTCTCAGCCATTCTTTTTTTTTTTTTTTTAATGTTTATTATTTAGAGACAGAGCGTGAGCAGGGGAGCGGCAGAGACAGAAGGGGACAGAGGATCCAAAGAGGGTGCCTGGGTGGCTCAGTCGGTTGAGCATCCGACTTCAGCTCAGGTCATGATCTCATGTTTTGTGGGTTCGAGCCTCACATCGGGCTCTGTGCTGATGGCTCAGAGCCTGTTTCAGATTCTGTGTCTCCCTCTCTCTCTGCCCCTTCCCCACTCATTCTCTGTCTCTCAAAACTGAGTAAATGTTAAAAAAACAAAAAAACAAAAAAACAAAGAGGGCTCTGTGCTAGTAGCAGGGAGCCCGATGTTGGGGCGCCTGGGGGGCTCAGTCAGGTAAGTATTCAACTTCAGCTCAGGGCATGACCTCACAGTCCTTAGGATTCAAGCCCCATGTAGGGCTCTGTGCTGACAGCTCGGAGCCTGGAGCTGCTTCGGATTCTGTGCCTCCCCCTTTCTCTGACCCTCCCCTGCTGGTACTGTGTGTGTGTCTCTCTCTCAAAAGTAAATAAACATTAAAAAAAAAATGAAGTGGCAGTCACCTCCTCTGAGCTTCACTAACTGCCTTTGGGATGGAAATTCTTCCCATCAGCCCTGCTAGGGATCCTGGGGCCATCTTCCACCTTCCATGGATGTGCTCCCTCTTGTGGCTGAGTATTTTAAAAAACTTTTAACGTTTATTTTTGAAGGACCGAGAGAGACAGAGCAGGAGCAGGGCAGGGTCAGAGAGAGAGAGGGAGACACAGAATCTAACGCAGGATCCAGGCTCTGAGCTGTGAGCACAGAGCCTGACACAGGGCTCGAACTCACAAACTGCGAGATCATGACCTGAGCCGAAGTTGGACGCTTAGCAGACTGAGCCCCCCGGGCGCCCTCTTGTGGTTGATTCTTTAGCGCACTTGTATGCCTTCTCTTCACCCCAGAATGAACCAGGTTGAATGCTGACAGCCTTCCTTTTGTTCCCCAAAGGAGGTGCTAAAGTTCAAGTTGGTTGTCTCTCCTTGGCTCTCGGGCCCATTATCTGTGCGTGCTCACTGATTGCCAAAACTCACTGTCATTGCCATTGGGAGTGCACACAGGGAGCTGGTCACACAGCGGGGGCGTGTGTGGGTGAGGTGCTCAGAGCACTTGGGTGCCAGCAGGCCGGTGGGGACCTGTGGGCAAGGGGTCCCTAGTGGCGCGTGGCAGGCAAGCTTCTTGATGGCAGTCCGCAATGCAGATGGTAGTGTTGGGGTCCCCTTCCTGCCCCCCGTACTCCTGACTTTACTCTGGAAGGGGCTAGGGAGACATGCGTACCTTTGGCAGTATCGACCTGGACTCCCACAAAAGCTCTTCCTTTGGGGGCTGGGGTGGGGGACTGTCTAAGCTGGTGTTTTCCAGGGAATCCCAGACCATGGCCAAGAGAGGGTGGAGCCACTTCATGACGGTGCAAGCCTCATGGCTGGGACTGAGGTCCGTGTGCCTATTACCGCGACGCGGGGGTGGGTGAGACTCTGGGTTCCTAGGCGTTTGGGGCTGGGCCCCACAGTTCCCATAAAGGTGCTCTGTCCAGTGACAGAAGCTAACTTGTTCCTGGGTGGGGGGCACGATGAAGGGCATCTTATTCAGCCACAATGCTGACACCATGTTTTCACGGGCATTGTATTGAACAAAGCACCACCAGCTGGCTTCAGGGACCTGGACAGTTTCAGTCAAAAAAGGCCACTGGGCCCCCAATTTGCTAAGAGCAGTAAGAGTGTAAGAGCTGCTCAAAGGGCACATTTTTCAAAGCGATCAACAGGGTGCCAGACAAGAGCGATATCCAAGGGGACAGAGGCAGAAGTCATGTTGAGATCTAGCCTAGGAAAGTGCTCCCAGCAAGCAGGACTCCGCCTGATCAGAGACCACTCCCTACTCCGGTAGGCCTGCACACATGGTCCCAGCAGAGTCAGGAATTGCTGTGGCCCAGGGATCGCTCTGCGCACCCATTCTTCCTCTTTTCAAATGCGAGTGTTCACTGTGGCTCCCCTTTCCCCTTTGGCCATTGTACGCTGTGTGGGGGCAGATAACCGATGTGTTTAGTTTATAGGCCTGTGGATCAAGAGGAGCCTCGTCCCACCGAGTATAGGTCACTAGACCTGGCATTTTTTTTTTAATGTTTTATTTATTTCTAGGAGAGAGAGACAGTGTGAGCAGGGGAGGGTCAGAGAGAGAGGGAGTCACAGACTGAAACAGGCTCCAGGCTCTGAGCTGGCAGTCAGCACAGAGCCCGACGCGGGGCTCAAACCCACGAACCGCGAGATCATGACCTAAGCGAAAGTCGGACGCTTAACCGACTAAGCCACCCAGGCGCCCCATAGACCTGGCACTTTGAGCCTGGCACTGGTAGTGCGTGAGACTTCGGAGGATCTCAGGAAGAGGTGAGCGCTTTTCTGATGGCGAGTGTGAATAATTGGGCCAAAGGGTAGACTGTAGTAGATTTGACTGCAAAAATGGCATCAATTCTCCACCTCTCTCTCATCCAGGTCCCTTTTTGTTTTTATTTACTTATTTTGGGGCTGGGGGAGAGAAAGAGAGAGAGGGAGAATATCTCATGCAGGCTTCCACCATCAGCAGAGCCCGACTGAGGGCTCAAACTCATGAACTATAAGATCATGACCTGAGCTGAAATCAAGAGTCAGACACTTAACCAACTGTGCCCCTCAGGCGCCTCCCATATCCAGGCCCTTTGTAATGTGACTTTGCAGCTGCTATCACCAAGAGGAGGAGTTTATTCCCCACCCCCTTGGATCTTTTTACCCTTGTGTTGTTTTTAAAAATTTTTTTAAATGTTTTATTTCTGAAAGAGATACACACACACAGCGTGAGCAGGGGAGGGGCAGAGAGGGAGGGAGATAAAAAATCTGAAGCATGGGGCGCCTGGGTGGCTTAGTCGGTTAAGCGTCCAACTTTCGCTTAGGTCATGATCTCACGGTTCGTGGGTTCGAGCCCTGCTTCGGGCTCTGTGCTGACTGCCAGCTCGGAGCCTGGAACCTGTTTCAGTCTGTGACTCCCTCTCTCTCTGACCCTCCCCTGCTCATGCTGTCTCTCTCTCTCCTAGAAATAAATAAAACATTTAAAAAAAAAATCTGAAGCAACTCCAGGCTCCGAGCTGTCAGCACAGAGCCTGACGCGGGGCTCGAACCCACGAACCCTGAGATCATGACCTGAGCTTAACCGACTGAGCCCCCTTGTGTGTTGCTTTGGCCAATAGGTTGTGTCAGAAGCAACAGCGCACCAGTCCCCCTTGTGGACCCCACAAGGCCTGTGGGCTTTTTTTAAAAAATATTTTTATTTTTTTCTAGAAGAGAGAGACAGTATGAGCAGGCGAGGGTCAGAGAGAGAGGGAGATACAAACTCCGAAACAGGCTCCAGGCTCTGAGCTGGCAGTCAGCACAGAGCTCGACGCGGGGCTCGAACCCATGAACCGCGAGATCATGACCTAAGCGAAAGTCGACGCTTAGAAAGTTGGACGCTTAGAAAGTCGGACGCTTAGAAAGTCGGACGCTTAACCGACTAAGCCACCCAGGCGCCCCTGTGGGCTTTTTCTTGAATGTGCCCGCCATGTAAACAAGCCCCAGTGGCCGCCTGAGGGATGACACAGAGACGAGCTGTCCCAGCCCATCCTAGACCAGCTCCTAGACCAGCTCGTTCTCTTCTCCCCAGGAGGCAGCCCCCGGGCACATGGGCAAAGACCAGGAGAACACTGGTGCCAGCCAGCACCAGAAGCAGCACCCAGCTGAGACCAGACCAAATGGCCAGCCCACAGAACTGTGAGCTAAACAAACGATTACTGTTTTAGGCCACAAAATTTGTTACGTGTTACTTGTTATGTATTTACTATGTATCATTATGACAACGGATAACAGACACAGTTACTAGTAACAGTTACTGTAACAGTTACTGTCAACACAGCAGGCTCCTTGGAGAAAATTACCAAGTTAATGGTTCAAAACCAAATGGCTCTCCGTTTTCATCCAAGCTGTAAATGATTAACATGCTCTCCTTGTTTTGTACATTTCAGAGAGGTTATAACTTTAGTAGCTACATTAACAACATCAAACCAGCCAAATTATACAGAACCGAAATTTGAGTTGGGGTTTTGGGATAATATGCTGAAGACGTTAGGTACTAGTATTATCAGCACGTCACATTGATGCTGAAATAGTGTGCACGTATAGACAGCAGGAATGACGGGGGGGCCTGGGTGGACTCAGGGAGGGGGCGTAGGCTCCGGCCCCGCGGACGCGCCGACGCCGCCCGGGACGCGGGTGGGGAGCTCACACCCACCCACCTCTGGAAGGAGCGGCTACGAAGAGCCCAGCCGGTACCGGCAGGACCAAGTCCCCAGCGGCAGCGGAGAAAGATCCAGAACCGGCCCTGCCCAGTGCGGAGGCCAGGAGCAAGGCTCAGCAAGCGTGCTCACGCGAGCGTGCATTCCCACTGCCCGAAACCGACCAGCAACGGACCCTGGCCCGCCGAGAGGTGAGGGGGGGGCGGGGGGGAAAAGGAAGCAGAAAACACTTTCTGCGCATGCCCAGGGCCTCCGCCGCCGCGGGGCGGGCCGAGCGTTCCCTCCGCGGCGCCCGTGCGTGACGTCATTGTTCGGCGCCGGCAGGAAGTGGCTCTCGGCGGCGCACGTGGGGGGTGGCGCGGCGGGCGGGCGCATGGCGGGTTCGGCGGGGCTCGCTCTGTGCGGGCAGACGCTGGTGGTGCGGGGCGGCAGCCGCTTCCTGGCCGCCTCCACTGCGAGCAGGTGAGGGGCTGGGGCTGGAGCGGGGAGCCCGGGTTGCCGGCGCGCGGTGGGGCCTGGAGGGCCCGACCCCGTCACGCCGCCGGGGGCTGTGCCCGCACTGGGGGGGACCCCGGGCGAGCCGCGTCCTCGCCGCCGCCTCTGCCCGCGCCTCCTCTCAAGACCCGCCCTCGGCCTGGGGCCCCGTGCGCTTGGCCGGAGCGGCGCCGGGCGCTTCAGGTCGCTGCCCGGGCGGGTCACGTGAGGTGACGCGGGCCAGGCCCTGACTTTCGAGCAGTTTCGGGGTCGTGGCCACACCGGCTCTGGGGCCCGACGAGGAAGACGGCCTCTACCCCCCTCGTGAGGGGTGCCCTGCTCTCGGGGGACGCGCTGGGACGGAGTCCCGGGCGCCCTCCTCGCGCCTCCGTCTCCTTGTGGGCGCCTGCCCTCTGGTCCGCAGCCGTAGACCCCGCTCTTCTTGTTCTTCGGGGGCTCCGGCCTTACCCGCCACCGCGCGCACCTCCCCTGCGCCCCTTCACACGGTCCTGCTTTTGCTTTCCCTGACTGCACGCACCTGCTTACACGGCACCCGGAGGTTTTTTTAGCAATAAGTGTTGATCAAATAGTCATGCCCCAGGAGCCTCATGGGTATTAATGGTCATTTGCGGCCCCTGTTCCTTTCCTAGGGTAGTTAGGATTCAGAATAGAAACAGACGGTGTACTCTCCGCTAAATCCATTTCAGTGTTAAATTCAGTTTTCATAAAGAATTTGCTGATAAGCCTGTGGTACATTCCAGACTATTTTGTTTTGGAGACTCCTGGTGTCTAACACATGGTACTGGGAGACATGGGTTTATTTCCCTTGCTATGCTTGCTTTAGTCAATGCCTTTTGAGGGAATGTGCTGGTGGCAAGGTTTGTGCCTTGAAGTGATCTATGCTAGTGTTTGGTGGAAGAAGAGTGAGTGCAGTCACTTTAAAGGCTGTGTCTTATCTACGCCGCACACTGGAAGGGGGGGATGGGCCTAAACTGAATAGAGCTTAGGGTCTTGAGGGAAGATGGGTGGTGACTCTGATACTGGCAGGTGCTTGGCAGCCATGGGAGCTTTCTTTGGTAGTTGAGACTTTTTTAAAAGGTGGCAGTTTTATTTATTTAAAAAAAATTTAAAAATGTTTTACTTCTTTCTGAGAGAGACAGTGTGAGCAGGGGAGGGTTAGAGAGAGAGCGAGACACAGAATCCAAAACAGGCTCCAGGCTCTGAGCTGTCAGCACAGAGCCCGACGCGGGGCTTGAACCCACGAACCGTGAGATCATGACCTGAGCTGAAGTCGGACGCTTAACTGACTGAGCTACCCAGGTGCCTCTGAAAGGTGGCAATTTTAAATCTGCATGCAAGAAACTCCCCCAAAAGCATCAACATAATTTCTTCTGACATAACCGTCTTGGATTGATTTTCTTTTTTTCTTTTGTTTATTTTGAGAGAGGGGCCAGGGAGAGAACATGAACAGGGGAGGGGTAGGGAGAGAGAATCCCTAGCAAGCTCCACACTGTCAGTGCAGAGCCTGATTGCGGGGCTCAAACTCAGAAACCATAAGGATATGACCTGCACTGGAATCAAGAGTCAGACGCTTAACTGGCTGAGCCACTCAGGCGCCCTGATCAGACCCTTAATTTAATGAGTATGAGATTATTTATGCTCCAGGAAAAAGCCTGTGTTTTTATTAATCAAGTGCTTTTTAAAAAATCTGTTTTTCCTTAGTGATGATGACATCCTCTTCGCATATGACTGCAGTACGGCAGCAGAGAAGGCCCAAGAAAGTCAAGGGTGAGGTAACGGGGGAGCCTCTTTAGGCCTGATCATGGCTGGAGTTATCGGGACAGGGTAGCCTTAGAGGTTAATTGTTGTCTTACTGAAGTCTTCATTTCCTTTTTCTTTTCTTTTTTTTAAATGTTTTATTTATTTTTGAGAGAGAAAGTGCAAGCAGAGGAGGGACAGAGAGGGACAGAAGATCCAAAGCAGGCTCTGTGCTGAGATTAGCAAGCCCCACGTGGGGCCTGAACTCACGAACTGTGAGATCATGACCTGAGCAGAAGTCGGACGCTCAACTGACTGAGCCACCCAGGCGCCCCTGAATTCTTCATTTCCGTTTATCCTGCTGTGTGGATAAACCAGGTACCACCTCAGGAAAGAAACGTGGAACTAACTTTTAAGTTTGGCATTAAGGATATTAGGATTTTTCTGAGTGTTTATAATTAGTTTTTCTCAGTAATTAACTCTTTTATGGTCATCTTGAAATACAATGGAGTTTTAATGTTTTATTTTTTATTTATTTTGAGAGAGGGAGAGAGAGAATCCTACACAGGCTCTGTACCCTCAGTGAATTTGGGGCTCTGTACCTCAGACTCACGAACCTCAAGATCATGACCTGAGGTGAAGTCAAAAGTCAGATGCTTAACCGACTGAGCCATCCAGGTGCCCCAAAATAGACTGGAATTTTAAATTCCTTGAAGGCAGGCGTATGAAGTTAGCTTTTTAGTTCATTGAAAGAGAAGGAAAGCAGAATGTGATAATTTTGTACGGCGCCCTTTTTTTAGTAGAACTGGTCTTGTGGCCCATTTTTAAAAAAATATGTAGAATCTTTGGCTGTAGTCTTAGGTCCCTTCATATCCGTGAGGGAGTGGGTCACGTGATCTCTGAGCGTCTTTCCAGTTCGGCTCTTTGGATTCTGGTGTGTGTGCTGAGTGATTTTTTTTTTTTCCTGTGTAAGTAGGTTTATTCCTCAAAAATTGCAGCTGTTCTGAACTTCCCCCTGTCCTCTTGATAGGTCTTTGTATTCTGGTTATGTGACTCTCCTACCATTTCTATCTCTGTTCATTTCTTCGATGGCCAGGGCTGGCCCGCAGGAAAGCAGCCGCGCTGACTCACGTAAGCCCTAATCTTCCTGTGCTCTGTTCCTCAGGGAGGCCGGGCAGCCCGCGGATAAGGGGAGTGACACAATTCTGGCGGCCACCTTCTCCAAGTCCGGCAGCTATTTTGCTTTAACTGATGACAGTAAGCGTCTGATTCTTTTCCGTACAAAACCATGGCAATGTCTGAGTGTCAGGTATGAAATGCTAACATTGAATAATTATGATGTTGAACGCACCGCTTACTTGCATGCCCGTAGCAATAGCGACAGTGACCTAGTAATATGCAGCTCACACATAGTGTCAGCTCTGTGCCAGGTGCTGTTTTCAGTGCCTGACGCGTGTTAACCAATTGAATCCTCAAAACAGCCCTGTGTGATGGGGGGAGGGGGGCTTGCTCTCAGCCACATCCTGGTCCAGGGTTTGGAAACCGGTCATCATCAGCGCAGAGGGCAGAGCGGGCCCTGAGCCCGGTCACTCTGGCTCTGGAGTGCATGGCCCTGGCCGCCGTGGCGTCCTACCCTCCCGCGCTCCAGCCTCGAGGGGCCACAGATGAAGAATATCAGCAGCGCCCTGAGAGCAGGAGGCATCCGTGCCACCCTTGAATTTGGCAGGGTGTAAAGTTAGTGCCCTGATTCCTGAGTATGTGAAGAATGTGTGGGAGCTTGGTGTTGATGGGGGAGGGTGTCCTTCAGCCTTATTTGTCCCTCTGGAGGGCTCTGTCACTCCCTAAAATGGAGGGAGCAGTGCATTCTGATGGCTTCCTCGTTTTGTGACTTCAAGGGCTTAGAGGAGGTGGGCGATGGTGACGCAGGCCCTGGGCATGCTTAATTGCTGCTCCTACAGTGTGGGGGGTTCTCTGCTTCCTCCAGCAGGAGAAGCCTGGGGTCCTTTTGATGTCTGTGACAGGAACCCCCACCCGGAGCAGAGCCAGCCTCTGTCCCCTCCTCTGTGCCTCCCCGAGGCTGCTCGGCTTCACTGTCCTCTGACAGGAAGAGAGAAACAAGGCGATTTATGTATATGTTGAACTGTCCAGCAACTAAGGTTAAGGGATTTCTTTTCTTTTTTTTTAATATTTATTTTTGAGAGAGAGACAGAGCATGAGCAGGGAAGGGGCTCCAAGCTTATGATCCGAAGCAGTCTCCAGGCTCCAAGCTGTCAGCAGAGTCCAACGCGGGGCTCGAACTCCTGAACCATGAGATCATGGCCCAAGCTGAAGTTAGTTGTTTAACTGACTGAGGCCCCCCCTCCCCAGGCGCCCCCAAAGTTAAGGAATTTCAGTTGGTAACTGGCTCACATCTGTATTACGGACAACTCCGCTTTTTATTTTATTTTAAAAAAAATATTTATTTTGGAGAGAAAGTGCACACACGTGCACATGTGAGAGGCTCAAAGAAAGTGGGAGACGGAGGATCCAAAGCAGGATCTGTGCTGACAGTGGAAAGCCCGATGCGGGGCTTGAGCTCATGAACCCTGAGATCATGCCTGAGCCTAAGTCAGACGCTTGACCGACTGAGCCCCCAGGTGTCCCTGACAGCTGTGCTTTTTAGAGACCTGTTTCATCTTATTTTCTAAGAGAAGAGTGAAAAGGCAAATTCCAGGTGGCCCTCTACCTTGGGGTGTGCACCCCTGCTCAGGATAGCCCTGCCCCCTGAACTCGGGGTGCCAGCCCGCCGTGTGCTCCTTGACTGAAGGGTGAGTCCCGTGGCCCCGGCCATTCCCGAAGGGCTTGTGGCGGCTGCACGTCTGGAAGGAGGAATCTAGAACTCTCTCTTCAGTGCTGGCGGGCCCCTGCGGCCGTCGTGCAGTCAGGGAGTGCAGGGCGAGGTCTCTGGAGTGCAAAGCCCCGGGGCGGGTGTTCAGGTACAGAGCGGGGTGTGTGCGTGCACGTGTATGTGTGCGGTTGTGCTGGGGCTCCCTCCGCACTGCGGCTTGTGGGTGTTTGAGGGGAAGGTGCTGTGATTTTGTTTTGTCAGATTATCTTCATGTGAAGATCTAGGAGCCCGCGGGGTGGGCAGTAACATGTCAGTAGGTGGTGGCTGCTGTCTGGTTTTTTTCCCCCCTTTAATTACATTTGGGCTCTTGGGTTTTTTATTTTTTACTTTTTTTTAAATTTGAAAACTTGATTTTTGGCTCTTGGTTTTTATGTTGATGCCAACAAATAACTGCTGCAAATGTGTGCGTTAGGCGTGCAGGGCCCCTTGCGTCGTGCGTAGCAGATGGCGCTTGCTGGGAGTTAGGACACTGGAACCCCGTCCCTTCTGCATCAGCCACGGAGTGAAGGGCATGGCCTGGGTCACGTGGC
The DNA here is from genome assembly GCA_017311185.1 of Proteles cristata cristata. Classification (NCBI taxonomy): domain Eukaryota; kingdom Metazoa; phylum Chordata; class Mammalia; order Carnivora; family Hyaenidae; genus Proteles; species Proteles cristata. The sequence goes on from JAESUZ010005275.1 coordinate 14,063, forward strand.
AGTCCCAGGGTCTGTGTTTCTCACGTTGCCTCTTCCTACGGATTTTCCCTGAATGCAGCGCAAGGTATGGTGTTGCCTGGTCCAGGAGCCATTGCGCAAGGTGGGGGTGGAGGGGGCATGGACCGATGGGCCCCTTCCTCAGAAGAATACCATTCTTGACCTTCAGTTCAGTCTTGGGAGTGTCCTGGACTCGCGCATTTGACCAAGACTCGCTCACAGCTCGGAGCTCTCCAGCGGAGGGTTTTGGGGAAAAGCCCAGATGGAAATCGAGGGCAGCAGTGATTGTTTTAAAGGTTTCTGTTCAGGATGACAGAGGCCTGGAACTGAGAACAGGTTTTCTGAATCCAAAATGAGGACACTCGGGTGACACGGAATATTTGGTGAGAATTGTTATGTAGCACGTCCCACCATTTCGGGAGGTACGTGTATTGAAATAGTACAAGTACGCGCAGAGGCAGCGCCCCGGGAAACGAGATCGTGTGCTCGAAGCTGTCTGGCTGCTGGAGGTGTGTGCTGTCGGGGGGCTTGGCATCCTCAGGGCGCTGCGGGGCCTGGCGCGGCTCTCCGGAGGGGGCTTGGGCGGGCCCCAGCCCACAGGGGCATCCCAGGGCTCGGCTGCCAGAACAGGATAGTGGCCCAGGGGTGGGGCCGGGCTGGCCTTGGGGCTGTGAGGACAGTAACACCCGGCTGTGCACCCAGTGACTCTCTGGAGGGAAGGGAGAGACCCCGAGGACAGGTGGGGCAAAGTGGCCAACCCACCGTGTCCTGTCCCTTGACCTGCCCCCGCAGCCCCTCCATCTGCTCTGTGCATCCTGGAGTCCTTGCGAGGCCTGACTTAGCCTGAGAAGCTAGAAGCCCCCCACCCGCTGGCAGAAGACTGAGGGACAGGATTGTGGAGCTGGGCCGAGTGGGAAGCGGGGAGGTGCTGGGGTGCCCGTGTGAGTCCTGCAGGACCGGCCCGGGCCACCGCCTAGGAAGGGGCTGCGAGGCGGCTGCGCAGTCCCCCGTTGGGACGCGCCGAGGCGGCGTGTGAGTCGCAGCGGTGGGAGGGTGCTGATGCATCTTGCCCGGGGCCTCCTTGTCTTTCGTCTGGTTTCTGTCCTCACTCGCCCTTCCTAGCTCCCCTGGCAGGCGGAGGAGGAGGCGCGGCTGCTGCTGGCGGCCCTCGGCCCTGCATTTTCTGTCCCTTGGTCCCTCTGCCCCCGAGAAGCTGTGTCCTCGCTCGGTTCTCGGGTTGGAGACGTGGCTTCTTTGAGTTTCCGTTTCCGTTTCAGGCCGACATGTGGAGCTGCAGCTGCAGGGAGCCGGTAGCCGAGGGGTCCACGTGCACCCCCTCTGGGGACAAAGGGGGGCGGGGCCGGGAGTGTAGGTTATGTCCGTGTGCAAAGCAGTGGCGCAGGTGGTACCTAAGAGAAGCAGAAGTGCGGTCCTTGCCGTGTGGCGGGCGGGGGGCGGGGCGGGGAAGCTGCACAGACCGTCCCCGAGGGCAGGCAAGACGCCGGACGACCCGACCCCAGATGAGGAGGCGTGCGTGCGGCGGGAGCCGTAGTGTTTCTCAGGCTGGCGCAGTGTTGAACCACCTTCCAACCCCCAGATGTGACCCAATTAGGTTTGAATGGACGAGCGTGTGAACTTCTGTGCAGCCTGACCCGGGGCTCGGACCTTCCTGGCCGCGTGCCGGGCCACGCCCGCGGGAAGGGGAGGCCGAGAGGTGCCGCACCCCGTCTTCAGGCTGTTGTGCCCACGCAGGAGCAGCGCGGGTGGGGCTCCTGCGTGGCAGGGCCCCGGGCAGGGTGTGGAGTAGGTGTCCTTGCGGATGCCCCCAGGGTGGGGGCCTAGTGCTGTGTGTGCCCGTGGTTTTGCTCAGAGCGTGTTGGGTGTTTTGCGCAGCTGACCGTTTCCTTCCTCAGCACGCGCAGTAGAGGAGTTGGGGCCGAGGAGCAGGTCCCCCAACATGTGTTGGGTTAATGTTCAAACCCGCAGCAAACCGAGAGGACCTCGTGCTGGATGGCTAGATATCCGCCACCCCGATCCTCCGTCACGAAAGCAGAAATAGCGTTTCACAGTGAGATGTTTCTAGGACATTGGCTTTGTTTCCGTCTCTTCGTTGCTGCGTTTTGGGCACCGCCTTGGTACCCGGGAGGGGAGACGCCGGGCGAGGAGCCGACGCGTGTCTGAAGAACGCACGGCTTGCAGGCCTGTCGGCCCTTCACGTGCTGACCGTGCAAGCCGACCGTGGGCGTCTCTGGCCTTCCAGGACCGTGGTGAGGAGGTGCACGGCCCTGACCTTCACGGCCTCCGAGGAGAAACTTCTGGTGGCAGACAAGTCTGGAGACGTTTACTCCTTTTCGGTGTTGGAGCCACAGGGAAGCGGCAAGCTTGAACTTGGGCACCTGTCGATGCTGTTGGATGTGGTACGTGGGTGACGTGCTGTAGTCAGGTGGGGCAGAGCAGGGCGTCTGCGAGCCCGGCTGGCGGGGCTTGCGGTTCAGCAGTAGCGCTGCACGCTTGCGGGCTGGTGGGCAGGCGGCCGTCAGGGGTGGGATTTATTAGGAAGGTGAAGCAGACGGCGGATGCAGACGGGCCGGTGAGGAGGCATCAGGTGGACCCAGAAGTGAGGGACAGCCGGGTGTGTGCCAGGTGGAGGGGCCGTGGGAGGAGCAGGCACGATCTCCAGGCCTGAGCTTGTTCTTACCGGCCTCCGTGCCCTCCAGCCCCTCAGCCATGCGCGGCCCCACCCAGGGGCCCGGTGAGGGCTGGGGGCCGCTAGTGGGAGGTGGGGCTCGGTGGGACCCGAGGCCATCGGGGGCTACAACGAGGGAGGGGTCCTCGAGGGAAGAGCCGCCGGGACTTGGTGACTGGGTGGCCACGGGGACACACGGAGGAGGGAGAGGAGGGGGAGCCGGGGCTGGAGGCCGAGGGCTGGTGCAGGCGGCGTGCGCGTGAGGACACCTGGTGGCGAGCCGCGAGCGGGTCCTCACCTGCAGGTCTGTCCCTTCTCACCCCCGGGCGCAGGCCGTGAGTCCCGACGACCGCTACGTCCTCACCGCCGACCGGGACGAGAAGATCCGGGTGAGCTGGGCTGCGGCGCCGCACAGCATCGAGTCCTTCTGCCTCGGACACACGGAGTGAGTCCCCTCCCTGCCCCACGGCAGGAAGTCGGGGAGCAGGGGCGCCGGCTCTGCGGCCGGGCCTGCGGGAGAGGGACCGCCCCGCGCGTGCACTGCTGCCCGGGACTGCTCCCTGGAGAGGCTCCGTTCGGCACTTGCTTCTGTCTCGGGCTCCGGAACCTTCTCCTCCTCCTTCCCTTCCCTTGTGTTTCGGGGACTGGTTTTCTGGTTGGCACTGGGGTCTCAGGCCCCAGCGCGAGGGCACTGCTGATGCTGGTGGTGACGCTGCCCACGGGAGCCAGGCTGGCTCTTGCTGTGCGAGGCCTTTCCTCCAGGCCCGCCGCCTCCCGCCCGTGAGCGCCCACCAGTGGTCCCCAGGCTGGCCTCCAGGCCAGGGCCTGTTTCTGGAACACTCCTCAGCACAGACATGTGCCCAGCGGTGGTTGAGGCTTGTGTGTTTGGGGGACATACTTTGGTAAATTGAGGAGTCCAGGATTTTACTGGTCTCTGAACCTGGGCAGTGGTGTTACCTTTGTGACCTCTTTTCTATGGCAGGTGAGGTCTCTTCCTGGAATTGCGTTTTGACGTTTTGGAAGTGAGGCATCTCTGATGAGTGCCTCTCTTCTCGGGGCCAAGGCTAAATACAGTGTGCGCACGGGAGAGCCTTTAGTTTCATTTGCTTCAGTCTTTTGTTAAAAAAAATTAAAAAAAAAATTTTTTTTAATGTTTTATTTATTTTTGAGAGAGAGAGAAAGCATGAGCAGGGGAAGGGCAGAGAGAGAGGGAGACCAGAATCAGAAGCAGGCTCCAGGCTCTGAGCTGTCAGCACAGAGCCTGGCGTGGGGCTTGAACCCACAAACCATGAGATCATGACCTGGGCCGGAGTTGGACGCTTAACCGACTGAGCCACCCAGGCGCCCCTAAAAAAAATTTTTTTTTAAAGGTTTATTCTTGAGAGAGCACACGCTCGCACAACAGAGTGTGAGTGGAGGAGGGGCAGAGAGAGAGAGAGGGAGACACGGAATCTGAAGCAGCTCCAGGCGCCAAGCTGTCAGCACAGCTGTGGTGTTTTAAAGTATATTATTTGAGGCCACGGAAGACAATGGAATAATGTAACTCAATTCTGGGGTCTTTCCCATTTCCTTGATTTTGAGCGGGGTGTAAAGAGTGACCTCTGAGAAGGTGGATGGTACCCGGGTTTGTAGTTCCCGACAGCTCGTTGGGCTTTGCTGCAGCTCTTTAGTAATGCAGCGTCCAGAGTTACACTTGCAAGGCCTCGGGCCCTTGCTCTGTTGCTGTTCCTCAGTGGGGTCTGCTGTCCACCTGACCCCATCTAGCACACTCCTGCCCCAGGACCTTTGTATGTGCTGTGTTTTGGTCTTCCCACTTGGGAGAGCTGTCCTCCGGGCTCTCTTCTTCCGTGTCCGGCTGGATGCCACCCGCCTTCTCAGGAAGGCCCTCTTCCCTCATCCTGTGCTGCTCTGCTTTGCTCTTAGCCTGCACTGTGCAGACAGGAGCCACGAGCCTGGGTGTCGGAAGTAACGTATGCTGTTAGCATAAAATACCTGATTTTGAAGACTTCATACGAGAAAAGAACAGAAAAATATCTCGTTACTAATTTTTCGAGTGTGTGTTGAGGTGGTAACGTTTTGGGTGTTACCAGGTTGAAGAGTAGCATCGGGCTCCCGTCTGTGTCTGACTCTGAATGGGGTCCCTCGCGAATTTGCGTGGCATGGCTGGTGCCGTGTTTCTGTTGGGCTGTGGCCGGCCCAGCTCCGCCGGCGACCGGAGGGACGGCCTCCATGGGCCGTGCTTGGCTGCTGCCTTCCTCCCTCAGCACAGTGCCTGGCACGCAGCAGGTGCTCGGCAGTAGTTCAGTGAGTGCGTAAGTGGCAGAAGTAGATGAAAACAATATTAAGTCCTCTTTGCAGCCAGCACGGGGTCAAGAAGTCACAATCCTGAAATTCAGTCGCACATTCCGCCTGCTGACCCAGCTGGACGCCCCGCGTACTAACAGGTTTTTAGGACTTTGGTGTAAAGTCTGTGGAATCTGGTTTCCACCCCCTTCCTCTCGAGTCGTGGGCGTGAGTCCCGGCATCTGTGATGGATTGTCCTGTGCGGGGGGAGTGCTGGGGACCACCGTACAGCTGGCGGGAAGGCCGCCTCCCTCGCAGGGCGGGCCGGGCCCCACGGCGGGCTTCTGGGGACGGCGGGCTGAAGGACGGTGGGTCTGGGTCTGCCTGCCGGCCCACGGCTCCCATCGTCACGGACCTGCAGGGAAGGTCTCGGCTGTGGCGAGGCAGCGGGAGCAGCCGCATAGAAGCTCCTGGACCTTTCCAGCAGCACGGCTGTGGGGAACAGGCCAGACTGGGGAGCACAGGGTGGGGAGCACGGCTGGGCTGGGCTGGGCTGAGCCACGCGGCTCCGGCCTGCAGGCTGCGGTGCCGTTGGCCCTGAGAAAGACGCACTGTGCGCCCCCAGCTTGCTCAGCACTGTCCAGCTCCCTGTGGTCCCTCCTTAGTTTTCACTGGGGCTGGGGGTTGGGGGGGTGGGAGATGGCCTTGGGGCAGGCAAGAGAGGAGAGGGGCGGGGCGGCGCGGGGAAGACGGACGACCGTGGGCCGGGCGGACGCCCCAGCAGCGCCCCGGAACTCGGCTCACCCTCTGCTTCCCTCACTGCAGGTTCGTGAGCCGCATCCTGGTGGTGCCCGGCCACCCCGAGCTGCTGCTGTCCTCCTCCGGGGTGAGTGCGTGCGGTGAGCACCGTGGGCACCCCTGCAGGGGCCGTGGGGCTGGGGGCTGGGGCCGGGGGCTGGTCCCGGGTCCTGCGGCCACCAGCTCCCCTTTTTCTCTGTTGTGCTCTTGGTCTTGGCTGTCGTCCACTAGATGGTGCTTGTTTCCTGAATTTTGGCGCTGACCCAGGTCGGCTCCCTACGGCCTTGCATTCAGGGGTGTGCGTGCGTGCGTGCATGTCTGGCTTCTCCTGGGATGTGTGTGCACGTGTGCGTGCGCGTGTGTGTCTTGCTCTGGTGTGTGTGTGTGTCTTGCTCTGGTATATGTGTGTACATGTGCATGCGCACGTGTGTCTTGCTCTGGTGTGTGTGTGTGTGTGTGTGTCTGTGTGTGTGTGTCTGTCTTGCCCTGGGATATGTGTGTGTGCGTGCGCGTGTGTGTCTTGCTCTGGTGTGTGTGTCTGTGTGTGTGTGTCTGTCTTGCCTGTGTGTGTGTGTGTGTGTGTGTGTCTGTCTTGCCCTGGGATATGTGTGTGTGTACGCGCGTGAGTCTTGCTCTGGTGTGTGTGTGTGTGTGTGTGTGTGTGTGTCTTGCCCTGGGATGTGTGTGCGTGTGTGTGTGTGCATGCATGTGCACCTTGCCCTGGAACGGAGTGTGAGCAATCGGTTCTCAGGGCTGTCGTCACACCTGGAATAGCACTGTGACCTCAGGTACAACAGTACCCGAGTCCCGGGGGCACCTGGGTTCCCCCGACTTATGCCCCACTTCACCCTGCCTGTCCCTCACCCTGTCCCTCAGGGGAGCACCTGGCCTCAGTGGGGGGTTTGACTAATAGAGAAAACTTCTCTGTCCGGAAGGTGGGACCTGAAGACTTGATAGCTCAGCCATCAGAGGCTTCGCTCTGAGGCGGAATTTTTGCTCGAGTGAAGGTTTTGAGATACTGATGGCATCTGATTCTTCCTTTCTTTCCAGAAGCCCTGTCGTGTCCCGCCTCCTCTCTTTCCTGCCCCTTAGCATCTTGTGGGACGGGTGCCTGGGCTCCTGGCCCTCCCGCGCCAGCGCTCGCGGCCAGGAGCCCGGCTCCCCGCCGCCTGCAGACCCCTGGCCGCCATCTGTGCGGCTGCCCTTCGTGCCTTCCCCACGATTGTGTTCTGGTTTCCGGCTCTGTCCCCTCCTGCCCCCCCGGCTGTGCTCGGTCCTGTGGGAGCAGAGGGAAGGAGGCAGGTGTGGCCGTTCTTTTTGTGGCTGGTTTTGTGAGCTCTGCCCGGCCTGCACCTGCCGGTCTCTTCCGTAACGAAACAAGCCCTCAAGCACGTGGAAACGCACAGCGAACACCTTCGGTCTGGGCGCCAGCTCTGCCCGGCCCCGCGCGTTGCTGCCGAGCCTGTTTGAAGATGCGGAGAGCACCGCTCGCTGCGCGCCCCGCCCCGCGCAAAGTGTTATTTTTTCATTTTTAAATTAAAAAAATTTTTAACATTGGGGCGCCTGGGTGGCTTAATCGGCTAAGCATCCGACTTTCGCTTGGGTCATGATCTCGCGGTTCATGGGTTCGAGCCCCACGTCGGGCTCTGTGCTGACTGCCGGCTCGGAGCCCGGAGCCTGCTTCAGATTCTCTGTCTCCCTCTCTCTCTGACCCTCTCCTGCTCATGCTGTCTCTCTCTCTCTCCTAGAAATAAATAAAACATTAAAAAAAATAAAATTAAAAAAAATTTTTTTAATGTTTATCTTTGAAAGAGATGGAGCCAGAGCACGAGCAGTGGGAGAAGCAGAGAGAGAGAGAGGGAGGGAGACACAGAATCTGAAGCAGCTCCAGGCTCCGAGCTGTCAGCACAGAGCCCGACGTGGGGCTCGAACCCACGAACCGTGAGATCATGACCTGAGCCGAAGTCGGATGTTTAACTGACTGAGCCACCCAGGCGCCCCTAAAGTTTTGTTTTTTAAGGAATCTCTGCACCCATTGTGGGTCTCAAACTCAGAACCCTGAGGTCAAGAGGTGTGTGCTCTACTGATCGAGCCAGGCCAGCCCCTCTGGTTTTGTTGTCATTAGAAACACGTACTTACAAAGTCAGATTCTGCTGTGAGACCCACAGTGACAAACGGCAGCGGCTCCCACCGCCCCCTCGAGGTGCCCCCGGCTCTCCGCCCTTTTAACTCCCACCCCGAGTGTCCGGAGAACAGGGGGGATTGAGAAACACGAGGCCACTCTTTCCCGTGCGCTCTCCTGCCCTGTGTGTGCTGGTGACGCCGTCTCGCTGCTCGTCCCCGTCTTTCCTGCGGGGCTTCGCCTCCGGACCCCCCCTTGTGTTAGTTCACGTTCTGTGTCTCTCGGTCCTGGAGGGGAGCATCTGAAGGTGGTGTTAGGAGTCCGCCTTTCTGCAAACACTCTTAATCCCCCTGACTGGTGGGTAGGCGGGTATCGGAACTCTGTGTGTGCGTATGCGGGGGTCGTGTGCCCATGCCCGTGTATGCACACACGTGTACGTCTGTGTGTGCCCATGTGTGTGTGCGTGGGTTGTGTGCGTCCGTGTGTGCCCATGTGTGTGAGCGTGGGTTGTGTGCACGTCCGTGTGTGTGTGCGTGGGTTGTGTGCGCGTCCGTGTGTGCCCGTGTGTGTGTGCGTGGGTTGTGTGCGCGTCCGTGTGTGCCCGTGTGTGGGTTGTGTGTGCGTGCGTGTATGCGGGTCCGTGTGTGCCCGTGTGTGCGTGCTTCCGGCTCCAGCACAGCAGCCATGGTCTGTGATGTCAGTACGTGACAGTCAGGTTGTCCTGTGTTCGCCCGTTTTGCTACGTGGGGACCGTGTGTTTTCTTAGCGGTTGGCGCGACTGCGAGCGGAGGGCCTGGGCGCCGCGCGCGCTGACCTGTCCTCGCTGTGTGGCTGTGTGCAGGACCGCACGCTGAGGCTCTGGGAGCACCCGAGCGGCCGGGAGCTGCACTGCTGTCACCTGACCAGCCCGCAGGGGCCGGCGGAGCCCCCGGCTGACAAGGTACCGACCCGCTTCCGCCTCGGGCTTATTGGAGCCTGTGTGCACCCCTCCAGTGCCGGGGCCCTGCGGCCGGGCCGCCGCTGCGTTGCAGACAGATCTTGGCTGTCAGCGCAGACGCGTCCCTGCCTGGGAGGTCTCGTGGCCTCTTGAGGTGCCTGGTCGTGTCTGGAAGTAACGTAGATTGCGGTTCATTTGCATTCACACACCCGCTTTACAGAAAGGCCTCCCTCAGTCCTGCTTGAAAGTGGGAAGGAGGTGACGCTTGAGCAGAGAGCTTTGTTCCTCATCTGTCCCTTTGTCCCGGATTAACCTCACGAGCGCCCCCATACCCCTGGGACGACACGCTGGCCAGTGCATCCTGCGGTCAGGTCACCTGGGCCTTCGATTGTAAGAGATTTTCAGGGGAGGGTGTGCGGGTGGCCCTTCGGGGGTGTGGGGAGGGTCTGAGCTCGTGGGCACCCGGCCCCATGATGCGTCCAGGCTGGTGCCCTGCACGGCTGAGGTCCAGGTTGGTCGCCTGGGGACACCGGCTTTCCCGGGGCCCTGCTGGGCTTTGCAGGGCGGGAGCAGTGTGTCCTCGTGGCCGCTCAGGCCTGCGGAGCCCGTGTGGTCACTGGAAGCCTTGCCCTTCCCCCGGAACCCCTGTGTGGCGCCCGGGCAGCCTGCGGGAGGCCTGCGCTGGGAGCGAGGGGCTCGTCCGCCTCATCCTCGGGCTGCCTGCTTTCTCCTGTCCCTCTGAGACTGTTCCGTGGCTGCTGCCTTCCCCCGCCCAGAGCGGCCGGCCAGGCCTGAGCACGGGCCAGAGCCTCAGTGAGCCCTCTGGCCGTGGCCTTCCAGCCAGGTGGCTGCAGCGGACTCCGCTGCCCCGTTCCACCTGCTCACCTCCCGTTCTGGTGTCTGCAGCCCCAGTGCCTCCCCTCGGAGGCTGTGGCAAATAGAGGGTGATTTGTTCCGGTAACTTCTTCGTATTTGTGCTCTCATTGCACCTTCTGATGCTCTGGGACAGTGAGGTGGAGAGAGGACTGTGACCCCGCGGGTGTCTGACCTCACCGTCTGCCGGGGCTGTGGAGCGCCCCGCCCCTCAGACTCCTGACCTCCCTCCCTGCAGATCCCCCTCCCCCCAGACAGCACCCTGCCCCTCAGCGTCCTCACCTCCCTCCCTGGAGCCCCGCCCCTCAGGCCCGGTTGGGGAGTCCGGCTTTTCCTCCGCGCCTTCTCTGGCATCTGGATGTCTTGCTACCGTTGTGTCTTGTCAGTAATTCTTTGTTTTCTGTTGCTCTCTGGCCTTGTTTTTTAATCAGTTCTGTTGGCTCTGGAGCCTACACGATGGCTCTGGAGGGGGGGCCAGAACCACGGAGGGGCTTCTCCGGAGGGTCATGGCATGTTGGAATTGTGAAACGGGGAGACAGTCGGGTCTTCCTTTTCTCTCACTGATTTCCAGAAAGTTCAAGGGCCGTTTTCTCTTTTTGTCCTCCTTGGCTGTAGTGGTAACTGTCAAAGCCTTGCTGCGCCCGATCTCACTTTGAGCAGAGTAGCCTGGAGTCGGTCCCCCGCAGGCTGACGGGCATTTATGTTGTCGTGTTCCCTTGCAGAGGTTTGCCGCCTCCAGGATCGCGTACCGGAGCCAGGACAGCTGCGTGGCGCTGCTGTGTGACTGGTGAGCTCGCGTGCGGGCTGTGGGCCTCCAGGGCAGGCGGGCGGGGGGGGGGGTCCTACTGCGGGCGGAGTGGGGGGGGCCTGCTATGGGCCCTCCTTTACTTGCTGCTTGGTTCGCCGGCTCTGGGCTGTGGCCGGCCTTTCGTGCCTGAGGAAATCCCGCCTGACGGTTGTACACAGTTGTAGAGCGCACTCCAGTCAGCCCCGCCGAGGGCCGGGCGGGCGGGATAGGACCCGCTGACCTGCCCGAGGGGTGACCCAGCGCTGCAGGACAGGCTGACCCGGGACTTAGCGACTCAGACTTGCGGCACCTCCCTGAGCCCAGGGCTCTCGGGTTGGGTGGGGCCCGGCTAGGTGCTTCGGGCTGAGCCTTGCACGAGCTTGCAGCCGAGAGGTGGGCTGTGGCTGCGTTGTCTGTTCGGGCCGATCTGGGCACGGTGCTAAGCTGGCCGTGTTGAGTGATAAACCCCATGGGCCGCGTGGTGGCTGCAACCATCCTCTCTCTCTCTGTCTGTCTGTCTGCGGGAAGCATTCCCGTGGTCTTCATCTTCCAGCTTGACGCCGCTGCACGGCAGCTGGTTTACAGACAGCAGCTGGCTTTTCAGCACCGGGTGTGGGACGTCGCTTTCGAGGAGGGCCGGGGACTGTGGGTGCTGCAGGACCGCCGGGAAGCGCCCCTGGTGCTCTGCAGGCTCGCGGGCGGCCAGTGGCAGGTGAGCGGGCGTAGGGGGCGTGGCAGGGGTGATGGTGGGGCCCCTTTCCGGCTCGCCAGTGTCTTGGTGCTGGGGGCTGTGTCCTTGAGGGGCGTGGCCGGAGGGTTTGTGACATGGGTTCCCTGTGGGGTGCCCTGTGCCAGCTCTCAGGTCATGACGCCTGCACTGCTGTTTCCCAGGGTGCTGGCCATCATTGGCACGTTTTCCTTGTGATTGTCCTGATCGCACGTCCTTTTAGCAGAGGACCCAACAGTTGATGTGCTTTGGGTGTGTGTCCTTGATGACCTTGCACGTGGGCCCCTGGACTTGGGGCACCCACATGTGGAGAAGGTGTGGGCTGTGGGCCGGGTGACGTGTGAACCTGGCATGTCCTCTGAGCGGGCTCCCCGTCCAGGAAGGGGGACTGTCCCTGCCCGTCCCAAACCTCCTGGGACCCGCGGGGAGGAACGAGGCGAAGCAGCCCCAGCCCTATGCAGGCTGTCCCGTCCCTTACGGGTGCTCACTGACCCAGGGCTTTGGGGCTGCCCCGGCTCTTTCGGGCACCTCATCCACAGAGTTGTGGCGAAGGGAATGCCCACAGCTGGAATGTGTCGGTCTGCCGGGCTCCTCAGATAAGGCCACACTCGATGAGCCAGTGCGGAGGGCATGCTGGTGGCCTCAGGTGCCGGGTCTTCATCCCGACAAGATGTGACGATGGCCGTGTCTGTCGCGCCAGCACAGTGGTCTGTGTTCACGCGATGGCTCAGCGCGCCTTTCCCTGTTGTCTTCTCAGGCTGCTCCTGAAGACGCCGCGGTAGAGAAGGTGTCCGCCCACCTCCGGGGGAACTGGGCCATGTTGGAAGGTGAGAGCGTGGGCGCAGCCTGCTTTTCAGGGTGACGTCCAGAATCGGCCAAGGGCAGGTCACCGGGCGCGGTTCACTGTAAGACGCCGCTGTGCTGGGCGGGGACACGGTGTGGCATGCATTTGCGTACCCTCTGGAAGGCAGCGGCTGGTTAGGGCTCCAAGGAGCTCACCCACACTTGGCGGGAACGCTCGGTGTGAGCCCAGCCCCGGACCACGAGCTGCGTGGGAACTGGGGTCACAGTTGGAGCGGGGTCCCCCTTTGCCCTCAGGGCTGCCTTGCAGGTCCCCAGGGTGGGGCCAGTATGGGTGGTGTCAACTCAACGGGCCTCAAATGAGCGGTTCCTGGCCATGAGGTCAGGCGTGGGGACGGTCACTGGGACCCCCGAGGGTCTTCATGGCCCAGTGTGGGACCCGGTAGGAGCCCCAGGCTGACGGACAGGGGGAGGCTGTGGTGAGAAGCCCCCCCCCTCCCCTGCCAAGCGGTGCTGTAGCCCGTGAGGATGGCCGGGGTGTTGGAGCAGGGGTCCTGGCCAGGGGACGGGCTCGTGGTGAGCGTCGAGTGCTGGCCTCACTTAGTCCTGAGAACGTTATAGGAACAAGACCGTGCTCCATTCTTATCGATAGAAGAAGGCAAGCCGTTAGTTACACAGCTTCTGGAGACTTCATGGTGCTTTTCTAGGGCAGAGACTTAAAGCAGCCGCGTCAGAGGGACGACTGCTGGCCAGGCATTGGGACTCCGGTGCCTCATTTGAGTGGAGGGATTGTGCAGAAGCCCCCAGCGAAGGCTTCCCCAGGGAGGAGTCAGAGTTCTTGGAACTTGAGGGGCCCACACGTAAATTCGGTTTCGGTGACACTGGTGGCGACCTGCAGTCCCGTGGGAGGTGTTCTCATGGTGATTTGTGGGCTCTGTGTCCGTCTGTCCTTCCTTTTGGGGTGGAAGGGCGAGGGCAGTGCCGGGGCTCCGTCCCCTCGGCCCTGTCAGGTGGGTCTGTAGCAGGACCGCGTTGGGGACGCTGCCAGCCTGGTCCCTGCCTGACACTCGCCATCCCCCCTGCGGGGGCCTGGATTCCCCGGGAGGGCCAGGCCCAAGGTGGGCTTAGTTTTCCTGAAGTTCTGCAGATACAGCAGCCTGCTCACAGTGCAGGTGTGGGGGGAGTGGGGCGGGGGGGGCCGGGTACGCGGAAGGCAGGCCAGCTGAGCGCGGAATGACGGGCCCTGTGGGGTTTCTGCCCCGGGTGAGGTGGACCCAGTGGGGCTGGTCAGTGGCTGTCAGGCTTCTCAACCTTTGACACTCGGATCGGTCTGCGTCTGTTACGTGGCTGCGTAACAGGTATCCCGTCCTCAGTGGGTGAAGACGGCAGCACTTCTTTCCTGGCTGCTCGCGTGGGTGCTGAGAAGCACGGGTGCCCCGAGGGCGGGACCTGGCTTCGGGTGCTCGCACGGGCTGCCCGCAGGTCCTGGTCCCTGCAGCCGCTGGCGGAGGCCGGCGGGGACCCCTGCGGGGCGGCTGCGGTGTGGCGGCAACCACAGCCCCTGCGCCTCGTCTCCCGGCGATGGCCCGGCTTTGGCGTGGTGTTAGAAGCGAGTCCTGGGTCTGGCTGGTGTGGCCGCTGGGAGATAGGCGTCGCAGGGGCGGCTCGGAGCACGTGCCGTGGGTCCCCCGGGAGCTCCGGGTGGTGGCGAGTTACCCCTGCAGCAGGGCCCCGGCCCCCGGCCCACCCGGCTTCTGTTCCCGTTCCTCCCGCGCAGGTGCGGGCGGCGCGGACATCGGCTTCAGCGGGCTCTACAAGGCCGCCTTCGACAACGTGAGCGCCTACCTGAGGAAGAAGGAGGAGCGGCTGCAGAAGCGGCGGCGGGCCCCGGACCCTGGGCCCCAGGGGCAGGCCAAGAGGCTGAAGCTGGGGGAGGCGCCCCTCAAGTGCCCATCCTAGCCGCCCGGCGTGCCCGCGGCCCCTGCGCCAGAGCTGGCTCTGCTGCCCCCTCGCTGCCCGCGGCCCCCCTAAGAAATGGGGACATCCTCGCGGACCCACGCTTGGTGGCAGTTAGGTCTGCACCAGGTCTGCACCGGCTCTGCACTCGCATGGGCTGTCCCGGAGAACTGGTGGGTATCCTGGGCTCTAGAACCTTCTGCTGTCAAACAGGCTCTTCTGCCTGGCGTCTCGGGCCCCCTTCTGGTGAAGGGAAGCCCCGTGGCGTGGCGCTCAGCCGGAGACACACAGGTGAGCAGCGCCAGCGCCCTGAAGCGCTGTTTCTTTGTGTTGGGGACATCGGAACCCGTAGTGAGCGTGGCAGCTGCGAACCCTCTGCTGTTCCCGGAGCGCCAGACGCTTCTCCTCCAGGGAAACCCGTGCGCCGGACGGCAGTGCAGTCGGCACGGCTCATTCTGCGTCTCCCTCCAGACGGTGTAGCGCTCTGTCTGGTGTCGGGGCCACCGCTGCGCTGGGCCTCAAACCCGGTGGGTGGCTCTGTTCTCTCGCTGGTGGCCACTGCCACCATCTGCTCGGTCCCCGCCGCCGTGCCGTGAGCTGGCCGGGGCGCACGTGCAGCCTGGACCTGCCTCGGGGTGTGAGGCCCTGGGAGCCCCGGCGGGAGCCGAACTCTCCGGGAGGCGGTGCAGGCGGCGCGTGCATTTGTGATTCCTGCACAAACTCTCCGTGGTGCAAAGACCGGGGGCATCAGCTGGATTCGTCACTGATCGGTAAAGATGAGCTTTTTGCAGCTTCTGGAAATGTTTAGCAGCAACATTTGGAACTAATTTCGAAATATATTGAGCAAAACCATTTTTGATGAGTGTATTGTTTGTGACTGAAACACCGACGACTTAATCTGAAAAAGCACGGTTTTGGTGTCTGGGCTTTACCGATGCGTCGCTGATGCGTCTGTCTGTGTTTTTACCCACTCGCCGCTGATGGGTAGATGTGGGAGAGCCCGCCGTGTCCGTGGTGCCTTTGGTGCGGGGTGTCTTGCTTACAGACCAGTTCTTCTGTGTCGCAGAAGCTGAAGTGCTTTCCCGAGCGCCTTGTCTTACCTCAGGCATTGCTCCGAAGGCAGCGCCGCGTGTCCGCTGCTCAGGATCCCTCCCCACAAGGGGTGCTGCGGGGTGCTGGGTTGGGCAAAGTCCTTGAAGGACCAGCAGGGGCGTGCCCGGGACAGGAGGGGGGGTGCCTGCAGGCAGGGGGCTTTACTGCAGTGTTCGTTACGCTGTGGTGGGGGAGACGTGATGACCTTGGCCCACCCGCCGCCCCGCAGAGCAGGGGACTGGCTGACAGCGGCCATTCAAGCCCTTCGTCTGGTACAGGAATCGCATGGTTCTTCCACTTTGACTTTTTAGCATTTTGAGTGGTGTTCGCTCTTCAGTACAGGTTATTTTTTTTGTAGTCACATTTTCCCACCTTTTTGTTTATGATTTCCGGGTGGGTTTCCTGCACTCTGTGTGCCTGGGAAATCGTCAGTGTAGGAAGGGGGGATGCAGGGACCCAGCACCCCTGCCGCCGAGTGGGCACACGTGTAGGAAGGCCGACCTCCGCGTCCAAACCCGTTCCACTCCCCTCCCCCGAGCCTGGCTTTTTACTGTGAAACGGAAGGAACGTGGCACTTTCTAGGATTCTCCGTGGGGTTTGCCAGTTTTCGAAGCAGAAAATTACAAGCCCTGCATTTGGTGTTCCGCTTTGTAGATTCCAATTTCGTGACAAACAAATGAAAACAACTAGAATAATAAAGCTGTTTTCATGGCTCCTCTGGTTTTTGTATTTTTGTCGGCTTGCCGGGAGAGGGAAGATGTCTGGGGGCAGCGTGTCTGGAGGGGCAGGGACCTGCAGCTCGTGTCCTGCCGGTGGCTCATGTCGGTCAGTGTGAGCAGGGGTGACGGCGACGAGGAAGATGGGCTCCTGTGAGCCTGCAGCGCCAGCGCCGCGCATCTCGGACGTGTGCTGTCGGGGGGTCGGTGTCCGGAACAGGAGCAGGACTGGGGAGCCCGCGGAGCGTGGAGCCCCCGCTCCTGCCGAGTGCTCTCCTGAGAGGAGGTAGAGTGGTTCTCGGACCAGCGCAAGGTGCTGCGTCAGCCTCAGTGCAGGTGGGCTGTTTGCCAAGCAGTAGGGCGGACCCTGCCCTTGACCGAAGATCACGTGGTTGTCAGCCTCGGTTCTCCAGCTTGCTTAATCTGACACCATGTCTCCCGCATGCTGGCGCTGTGCCCAGTTAAACTTGCCAGATTGAATCTGGTTCATGGTGCAGCGTGGTCCCCGTCCCTGTGGCTCAGCGGCTCACGGTGCCCGTGGTGCAGTGAGCTCCTGTCCCCGTGGCACAACGTGGTCCCCATCCCCGAGGCACAGCGGCTTGAGGTGCCTGTGGTGCAGTGAGCTCCCGTCCCTGTGGCACAACGTGGTTCCCCGTCCCCGTGGCTCAGCGGGCTGATGGCCCTCGCGGTGCCACATGCCCAGGGTCCCTGTATTTCGGCAGCCGATTCCTGGTGTGAAGCTTCCTTCGAGCCTGACAAAGTGAACTGTCCAGAGGTCTGTAAAGCCAGTACCACAGACGTAAGTAGGCGCTTGCTGGAAAGTGGGTCAGTGCCCACTGCTAAATGTGAGAAGCATGAGGTTCCAAATAAGTATACATACCGATGGAGGGATCAAGGAGCTACCCAAGAAAACCACAGGCCCAGATAGCCGCAAGGGAATTCTATCAAACTTCAAAGACCAGACTGTCCTAGTGTGTCATCGAATAGTGCAGGGTTGAAAAGGAAGGAAACTTCTTAATCCTTGTTATGAAGCAAGTGTGTTGGATACGTAAGCCAGGAAATGACAGTGTGAAGGAAAACTGTATCTGTGACATCAGTGATGGAGATTGATTCAAACATACTAAATATTAGCAGCCAGAGGCCAGCACCACATAAAAATAATACGTCATGACTGAATGGGATTTACTCTAAGAACATAGGTTTGTTTGATATTAGGAAATCTCTACATATTTTAATGTATCTGAGGAAAAAAACTTACAAAGTGTATGAATAAGATAAATATCTTCATAGATAGTAATCTTTTACAAAATTCAATATCATCTGTAAAATTGCTTCCATAAAAATCCAAAAAAAAAACCCAGTTCTCCACTCCATAAAAATACTTTGGAAAACAGGAATTGAATCACGCTTTATAAACAGATCGTGGTGAAATACGAATGTGACCTGGCACTTTAGCCACATGTTTAAGCGTACAGTTCAGTGGTGCTGTGTGTGTTCGCAGTGTAGTGCAGCCTGCCAGAGGGTCTGTCCGGGGCCCGATGAGATGTGTACGCCTTTGTCCGAACGCTGGTGTCTTCCCACTGGAGGGACCTGTCCACCGAGGTGAGGAACGGGGTGAGGGCGCCCACCCGCTCTGCCCAGCCGCGCCCTGGCAGCACTAGGTGGTGCAGCTGCTGCCGGGGCCTCACAGCCAGCGAAGACGACGTAAAACCGCGTGTGTCTGCAGAGGACACGGTGATCTATCTGGAAAACCCCAGAGAACCAATGGTCAGACTCCTCACAATTCAGTTAAGTAGCTAGGTACAAAATTAACATAAAAATAGCCTTTTATGCACATGAGCAGGAAACTGAAGACACAACGGAGAAGAATCCCTCTTACGACAGCAACAAGGAGGAGGTTGCTGAGAAATAAAATCAGGAAGTGTGCAGGCCTCTATGATGGGAGTCAGAAAACAGCCATGAAAGATCCACAAGTAGCCTTGGACACGTGGAGGGGCCTCTCTGCTCTTGGACAGGATGGCTACACCGTACAGATGTGCCCACTGTATAGACTTAAAGTCGTCCTCATGAAAACGTTAGCTGTTTGTGGAGTTGGCAAGTTGGTGGTGAAGTTCATGTGGAAAATGAAACCTGCAGAAATAGCCAGGGAGACGAGAGAGACCGCGAGGGGGACCAGCCCTCTGCAGTAGCATGCCAGGCCGGGCGTGTGCAGCTGCGGGGCCCCGGCCCCGAGTGCGGATGGCCCACCAGGGGGTGTGCAGCTGCGGGAGGCCCGGCCCCGAGTGCGGATGGCCCACCAGGGGGTGTGCAGCTGTGGGGGGCCCGGGCCCGAGTGTAGACATCCTGGAGGAGGGGCAGAGTGTGCAGGCACCCCCTAGTGTGTGGACGTGGGTGTACGACCAGGTGGTGTGTCAGATCGCTGGGTACGGAGGGTTGTTTTATAACTAGGTTGTCCTTCAGAAAAAGATAAAGTTAGATTCGATCTCACTCCCTGCAAGGATGAGACCCAAATTGTTAGGAAGTGAAGAAATGAAACCACACCATGGAGTTTGTCAACCAGTGCAGGGAAAGTCTAATGATGACTCAGAATTCAGAGGCGATAAGAGAAAAGGATTGAGAAATTTGATGACGCACAAAGGAAGGGTTTTATTTTGGCACGGTAGAAGAGACTAGAAACAAAGTAAATACTGACAAAGTGGGAAGAATACTTGGTGCACCTGCCTTCACGAGCCGTCTCTTCACAATATCCCTGGCTTCTAAAGAGCTGTTAGAAGAAGCAAGAGACAGGACCCCAAGCCAGGTGAAGTGGGAAGAGGGCACGAAGAAATAATTCACCGAAACAATTCAGTGATGACTTTCAGACATGGAGAAAGACCCAGGCTCCCTCATATCTAGGGAACTGCAGATGGAAATGACAACGACACACCGTTTGTCACCGGGTTCCCACCACGAACATGCGTGCGTGTGCACGGGCCCTCTCTCGTGTCGCTGGGGGGTACACGGGGCCACACGGCTCTGCAGGGAGGACTCGCAGTACCTGAGAAACTGCTTCTGGGGGTCTTCCCTGCAGGGGCTGGGAGCCGTGTGAACACACACCCATGAGGTGTGAGCACGACTTGGCACTGGGGTGCTGGGGACGGTGGTGAGGTGGACCGTGGTGTGTGCCTACTGTGGACGGGCGCGGCTCTAACGGGGGCAGGCGTCTCCGTGAACCCAGAGGGACTGCCGGGGTACGTTAAGTGTCACGTGTAAGAAGGATGGCGGTAGAAGAAGGTGGACAGCGTCGACGGATTTGTGCAAAAGTATAGGAGCATGGACGGGAGACTGAAGGAGGCAGCGAGCACTGGCAGGGGTGGAAGGGAGGGGAGAGAGATGGAGGAGCAGGAGGAAGGCAAACCATGGAAGGCAGCCGGGGAGCTGGGGGGCGGGGGGGCTGCCGTGCCAGCGGATGCTGAGTCTGAAGGCGATGGGGAAGGGAAGAAGCAACGTGAGTCCCCATGAAACGGTATTTAGACTGGATGCTGTAATTGAAGGGCAAAGAGGACCAGCTGGAGATACTGTACCATAGAAGGTCAGTTTGTTTTGCACGGGGATCTGGGAAGCAGTCCTGAAGCCGTGTGCACACTAGGCAGGAACACACTTGTGAGCACACGGTGGACTAGTCAGATTTCTTACTGGTGGAGCAAGAAGTTACAAGTAGGGAGGAGCAGGGCGGGAGGGGTGGGTGGCCTTGGATTGGACCCAGGAATCGGTGTGATCTGTGGTTGTAAGCCTCGCGTACACAGAGACAGACACAAATATGGAAGTGTGTGTGTGCCGGGATTAGGGTACAGACGTGTGAGCTCTCGCTGTTTGCTTGGGCACACGGACACTCCATTCGCACGGGCACCCCCTCCCAGCACCCAGATCTTGGGTTTCAAGCACTGTTTTCCAGTATAGGAAAGCAGGGACCCTTGGAGAGCTGGCTGGCCCGGGACCGGGGCAGGGAGAGCACGAGCCAGAAGGGAAGGGTGCTGGGAAGAGACGGGCGCTAGTTGAGAGCGCCCAGCAGCCGCCCAGAAGGAGCTTGGGCGCTTCGAAGATGGTGCACTGCGGGAGAATCGGGTTCCAAGCCAAGCGTCACGGAAGCATCTGCGAATCCCTGCCCATGTAAAGCCCTCAGATGCAGAAACTCCGGGTACGGAAGGCGCAGCTGTTCCCGATGGAAGAGCCCCAGATAAATGCACAGGGACCGCAGAGACCCCAGACCACCCCAGGCCGCCACAGTGAGCATGGCTGCCGGCGGCTGATGGGCGCCGAGGGCAGAAGTGTGAAGAGCGACAGGGTGTCCCGTTGAGTACGGGGGAAACCCCGTGGACACCGCCCCAGCCCCGTGACCGAGGTCAGCCTCCCCAGTGTGACGCAGACCCCGTGTACCATATCTTTATTTTTTAAGACTATTTATTGAAGTAATCCCCACATCCAACATGGAGCTCGAACTCACGACCCTGAGATCAAGAGTCGCACGCACCACCCACTGGGCCAGCCACGCGCCTGAGGGGAACACTTTTTTAAAGGTGGGACGTGCTTGGTCTGTTTGTGGGACTGAACAGGCAGAGGGGGAGCAATTGGTAAGGGTGGGGGGGCCTGGGGAGGGGAGTCTGGGAGGGTGAGAGGCCTTGCCTGCCTCCGCGGGGTTGGCTGTGCTCTGGGATGGGGTGAGTTAATGTGCAGAGGATGGAGAGGTCTAAGACGCTGTGGCTGTGGGCTGACAGACGTGACGCCATCTGATGAGGACGGACAGCGTTCCCCTCCCCCCGAGGCGTTCCTGGGCTCCTGACGGTGCCTCCCCCGAACCGCACTTGGACCAGGGGCCCACACCCTGGGGTTCCTTCCTCGGAATTTTCCAAGTCCTTCCGTCACTTGGGAATTGGTGTGTGCGAGTGCGCCTGCGCCCAGCCTCTGGCGGCACTTCTGGGACCCAACGCCGTCCTGCCTCGTGAACAGCACCTAAATGTGGTGGCGTGGGGGCTGTCCTCCAACCCGCGGCCGTCTCCAGGACTGTTACCCCATCTCCTGCGCAGACTCCATGTGCTTGTCAGGTGTTCGTGGGGGTGGCCGCACCCATCTCCACCCAGGGCTCTGAGACACTTGCTCTCACGCCAGTGACCTTTGTCCTTTCCGGCCTCTGATCAGGTGCTGCTGTCACAACCCTGTGGGAAAAGAGACGGACCCCCCATATTCCAGCGGGACGTCCCTTCTCGCTCCACGCCCTGTCCCGTCCCCTGACTGGCAACGTGGAGGGCACCGGCGTGGGCAGCATTGAGAGTCCTGGCATCGCAGTGATCAGCTGCGGAGCCAGGAGCAGACGCGGCCGGAGGTCACTTCCTGCAGAAGGTTCTCAGCAGTGAGTCCCACACAGCCAGGCAGTTGTGAATTATCATTCACATCTGCACCTGTGGCCCCGTCTGCTAAGCACGTGGGAGCCCTGGGAGCCGGAATCTGTGGTGGTGGGATGGACGGCACAGCGTCCGGGCCCACGTGGGCCAGCATGGAAGAGGCAGCCTTGGGGCGCTCAGAGGCCCTGACTTGTGTCGGTGCAGACAGGCTCCCAAGAGCCGTGCACGGTGAGTGACAACTGAGCTGTCACCCCGGCCTTGCAGTGCATCTGAGGTAGCATGTGCACTGGTGAGGGGCGAGGGGGCGGGGGCGAGGGGGCGAGGCCGCTCTTGTGGGTCAGGGAACCCATCTGCCCTGTGTTCTACGTCTTTCCTGATACGAGCCGAGGTGCCTATTTTGGGCCCGTACATACATTTTATAGTATGTGTGTATATATATATATATATATATATATATATATATATATATTTTTATTTTTTAATTTTCTTTTTTTAATGTTTTATTTATTTCAGAGAGAGAGAGAGAGAGAGAGACAGCGTGAGCAGGGGAGGGTCAGAGAAAGAGGGAGACACAAAATCTGAAGCAGCTCCAGGCTCTGAGCTGTCAGCACAGAGTCCAACGTGGGGCTTGAATCCACGAACCGCGAGATCATGACCTGAGCTGAAGTCGGACCCTTAACCTACAGAGCCCCCCAGATGCCCCTGTTTGTGCTTTTTATTTATTTATTTATTAAAAACAATTTTTTAAAATGTTTTATTTATTTCTAGGAAAGAGAGAGAGACAGCGTGAGCAGGGGAGGGTCAGAGAGAGAGGGAGTCACAGACTGAAACAGGCTCCAGGCTCTGAGCTGGCAGTCAGCACAGAGCCCGACGCGGGGCTCGAACCCACGAACCGCGAGATCATGACCTAAGCGAAAGTCGGACGCTTAACCGACTGAGCCACCCAGGCGCCCCTGTTTGTGCTTTTTAAACCACTGTTCTGAAGCAGGGTTTGATCAGAAATGCACGTCCATAGTAGGAAGGTGAGAAAATACAGTGATGTTGAGAGGTGTCGGTCTGTTCCAGGCTGCTTGACAGAACCCCCAAACCCAGCCCGGGCTCACGAGCAACACACATTTGTGCCTCGCACTTGTGGAGGCTGGAAGTCCAAGTTGAAGGTGGCGGCTGTGCTGTCTGGAGAGGCGTCTTCCTGCTTCATAGGAAGGCTGCGTCTCCTCGCCAGGTCCTCACATGGATGCAGGGGCGAGGGCTCCCTTTTGTAAGGGCACCTCTCATGACCTAATCCCCTAAAGGCCCCACCCCCCACTGCCATCATCTCAGAGGTCAGGTTCCGGCATGTGAGTTTAGGGGGGATGCAGACACTCAGACTGTAACAAAATGCGCAGCCCAGGTAGTTTATTGTGATCGTGGGTCGTGGTGGAGCTCACTCTGCTACCGTCCCCTCGGCACAGCGGGGTAATGAGCGTGCCCACCCCCTAGGGAAGGAGGTGCGGATCGGGCGGCCCCTCTAATCGCAGAGGCGGCCGGCACCCAAGGACGTCTCCGCTGGACGCAGCGAGGCGGTGGGCAGCGAGGCTGGCTCTGGGCACCTCTGTGGGCATCCCACGGGACGTGCCTGCTGCTTCGGGCCCAGCGTGCGGGCCAAGTGCGCTTGGCTTCTATTCAGGACGGCTCCTACCAATCGAGCCCTGCTCACCAGCATTTTCTAAGTTTTCGGCTTCTAACCTGGACAGGTTCGTTTGCCGGCCCGGTGGGGAGACTGCCAGCCAGGGTGCACAGCCGGGGAGTGTCCCGGCGCGTGGCTTTGTGTGGGATCGCTGCAGCGGGCTTCCCGCCGTCCTGACTGCGTGCGTCCTCTGCTCCCGAGCCAGGAGACGGGGCGGCAGCAGCTCGCGGAAGCCCCTCCCCAGAACCCCCACTCCTTGGTGGCCAAACCCTGCTTGCTAACACCATGTGCTGGTTTTGCTCGTGTTTGAACTTGGCACATGTAGAATCACTCTGTCTGTTCCTTTCTGCGCCTGCTTGTCTGTTTGATGTCAGGTGAGGGTCCTCCACGGTGCGGCGCCGGCGCCGGCCTTAGGGTTTACGTCGTTCCTATGCGCCGCTGTGAGGGTTCACGCTTGATGTGCCGTGTGTGTTGATGGCAGTGCGTGCCTCTCTGAGCGGGAGGGCTCAGTCACAGCACGGATGAGTGAGGGAATCAGTGATTGGAAGGCCTGGAAAATGACTTTCAGGTGTGAATGTGTTGGAGCCCGTGTTTATTAGCTCGTAAGTCTTACTTCACGGTGGTGGATTTCGCGTGTCCCTCTGACGGGCACAGGGCACGCCTGTCCGTCCTTCGTCACGGTGGTTCCCATCATGGGGACCAGGGCAGGATGAAGCGCCCAGCTGTGAGGGGGTAACTCTTCTGGGTTTATCTTGTTTATTTATTTTATTAAAAACATTTTTTTAAAATGTTTTTTATTTATTTCTAGGAGAGAGAGAGATACAGAGTGAGCAGGGGAGGGTCAGAGAGAGAGGGAGTCACAGACTGAAACAGGCTCCAGGCTCCGAGCTGCCTGTCAGCACAGAGCCCGACGCAGGGCCCGAACCCACGAACCGCGAGACCATGACCTAAGCGAAAGTCGGACGCCCAACCGACTAAGCCACCCAGGCGCCCCTATTAAAAACATTTTTTAATGTTTGTTTATATTTGAGAGAGAGAGGAAAGACAGAGCATGAGCAGGGCAGGGGCAGAGAGGGAGGGAGACACAGAATCCTAAGCAGCTCCAGGCTCCAGGCTGTCAGCACAGAGCCCAACAAACGGCTCGAACCCATGAACTTTGAGATCATGATCTGAGCCGAGGTCAGATGCTTAACCAACTGAGCCCCCATGCGCCCCGTAATTCCTCTGATTTTAAAAACGGTTTCCCCTCTGAGACCTTGGATTTGGGGGAGAGTGGTTCTGAAGACTCGGAGGGCTGTTTCCATGGAGATGGGAAGGAAAGTGTTCCCTGAGCGCTGCTGACCGGCTGAGCGCCGTGGGGCATCTTGCTGGGTTTCTACGACCAGCATCCTCGTCCCGTTTGCAGATCGGGAGCCGGGGCTCGGTGACTCGCCCTCGTGGAGGGGTGGAGGAGGGCGGGCGGCTGCGGCAGGTGCCCCAGCCGGGGCTGAACTGATTTGACCGCCTCCAGAGTCCAGCCCTGCCCGTGTGCCGGGTCGTCATCTCCTTGAAACAAGGCACGGTTTTCTTGGTCTCTATCTCCCTGAGCCTCTTTCACTTCTGAGGAGTATGTGGGAAGGTTCCGGAAGGTGGTGGAGTGGGAAGCACCAGGAACCTGTCTCCCTACCTGGGCAGCTATTGCCCTGGCACGATCTGACATCCCCCTTGGGGACCCTGGAGTTGACCCTGGAGTCAACTTCCAGGTAAGGGCTTGGACGGCTAAGAGTTTTGGTCACTTCCAGCTCTTGGCACGGCGGCACCTGTCCCCAGCCACGTGGCAGGCTGCCATGCACCTGGTCCTGGAGCAAGGGGGGCATGGGGGGGCAGGACTTTGTCCTCCAAATACTGGGGCTCTGTGCTCTTACTGCGGATTGCCACTGCTGGTCACAGAGGTGCAGAGAAGGGAGAAGAAGGCAGCCGGTGCCGTCACCCCTGCCCTGCCGTACAGGCCCCTCTCTGCAGCCCACACAGCCTCCAGCGCGTTTCAAGGGCCCTCAGTCCTTATTTTCTCAAACCCTTCATTTTTCACTTTTCCCCTCCTTTCAGGAGCCAGAAATTACAGACTTGGATATTCAAAAGCTGCATAAATAGGAAAATTAGAAAGTGCCTGTGTATGTCCAGGGGGGGCTCAGAAAAGAATTGAGAAGATTTTAAGTTTATGCCTCAGGTCGATCCTTGGTACAGAGACAGCCTACATCAATCAGAAAAGCAAAACCAATAAATCAGCAATAAAACTATAACAAAATCAATAGAGCAAACCCAGGGGAAAGTGGGGGCAGGGGATGGCAGGGGGAGAATCTGATTTTCAGAGTTGCCTCATTGTTAGATTCAAATGTCCAGTTTTCAAAAAAAAAAAAATCACCAGAAATAAACAGTAAAGTGTGGCCTGTTCAAAGGGGAAAAATAAATCAACAGAAAACTGTCCCTGAAAAGATTTGGCGGCAGATCCATTAGATAAAGACTTTAAGACAATAGTTTTATTTATTTATTTAAAAAAATTTTTTTTAGTTTACTTGTTTTTGAGAGAGAGAGAGAGAGAGAGAGACAGGGCACGAGTGGGGGAGGGGCAGAGAGAAAGGGAGACACAGAATCTGAAGCAGCTCCAGGCTCTGAGCTGTCAGCACAGAGCCCGACGGGGGGCTCGAACCCACGAACCGCGAGATCATGACCTGAGCTGAAGTCGCACTTTTAACCGACTGAGCCACCCAGACGCCCCAAGACAATAGTTTTAAACATGCTTAAAAAAAACTAAAGGGGGATGTAGAGAGAGTCAAGAAAATGAAGTGCTGACAAAATGGAAATACCAAGAGAGAGAGAAACCAAAAAGAAATTCTGGATCTTGGGGCTCCTGGGTGGCTCAGTCGGTTGAGTCCGAGGAACAGAAGGAAAAACGATGGAAGAAAAGTGAACAGAGCCTAAAGGGCATGGGCAACATGTTGTATAAAATACAAAGCAAATTCAGCAGCATAGTAAGGGGATTATACACCATGACCAAGTGGGCTTTATTCCTGAGGTGCAAGATGGTGTAACATGAAAATTAATCAGTGTGATAAACCTTTGGATGAAGGAAGAAGGCCCACATGATTATCTCAGTGTGGAAAAAGCATGTGACAAAATTCAACACCCTTTTCTAATAAAAGACTCAATAAACCAGGTTCAGAAGGGAACTCCCTCAACAAAATAAAGACCATCTATGGAAAACCCACAGTGAACATCATACTCAATGGGGGAGAGACTGAGAGCTTTTCCTCGAAGACCAGGAACAGGCAAGGAGGCCTCTGCTTTAGCCACTTTTATTCAACCAGTACTAGAAGTTTCAGCTAGAGCAGTTAGGCAAGGAAAAGAAATAAAAAGCGTTGGAATAAAAAAAATTGGAAAAGAAGAGAAATAATTCACGGATGTGAGGTCTTCTTATACGTAGGAAACCTAAAGTTTCCAGTAAAAAAAAAAAAAAGAACTGTTGGAACTAAAAAAAAAAAAAATGAATTCAAAGTAGCAGGACACAAAATCAACACACAAAAATCAGTTGGATTTTATACACTAACAATGAGCAACCTAAAAAGGAAATTACAAAAGCAATTCCATTTACAGTAGCATCAAAAAAGAATAAATGCTTAGAGTTAATGCAGAAAGGGAGGGACTTGTACAATGAAACAGTTTTGAGAACGTTTTCAATATTTGAACATTTCTCATAGCAGCACTCTCCACAATAACCAAAACAAGGAAAAAGCCTAAGTGTCCATCAATGGACGAATGGATCCAGAAGATGTGGTGTATCTATACCATGGAATACTCCATGGCAATGAGAAACAATGAAATCTGGCCTGTGTAGCAACATGGATGGACCTTGAGGGTGTGATGCTGAGCGAAGTAAGTCAGGCAGAGAAGGACAGATACCATATGTTTGCACGTATAGGTGGATTAGGAGGAACTTACCGGAGGAACAAGGGGGAGAAGAAGGGGGGAAATGGTGGGGGAGAGGGAGGGAGGCAAACCATGCGAGACTCTTGAATGCTGAGAACAAACTGAGGGCTGATGGGGGTTGGGGGTAGAGGAAGGGGGGATGGGCATGGAGGAGGGCACTTGTGGGGATGAGCACTGGGTGATATATGGAAACCAACTTGACAATAAACTATTAAAAAAATTAAAAATGTTAAAATATTTGAACATTTCTGAAAGACAGGAAAGAAGACATGAATAAATGGAAACACTTTCCTCCTCATGGATTGGAACATGTAACATTGTTAAGATGTCCATACTGCCCAGAGCCATCTACAGAGTCAGTGCAGTAAGTATCAAAATCCCAAGGACGTTTTTTACAGTAATAGAAAAACTGATTGCAAAATTTGGATGGGATCTCACGGGGGTAAGATTTCACAGCCTTGCACCGGGCAGTGATTTCCTGGATATGACACCAAAAGCATAGGCAACAATAGAAAGAACAGGCAGATCGGAGTTCATGAAAATTTTAAAAAATTGGCATCAAAAGACACCATCAGCAGCACAGAGGCAAGTCCTAGAATGGAAGAAAATACTTGCAAATTGTGTATCTGTTAAGGGGTTGTTAATAGAAGACAACGCTGTTAAAAAATGGGCAAAGGACTTGAATAGTCGAAGAAGACGTGCACGTGGCCGCAAGCGCACGAGAAGACGCGCATCACCGACCGTCAGGGAAGTGCCACTCAAAACCACAGAAGCCGCCACCTCACACCCGTTAGGGTGGCCACTTAAAAGTAAGTGGGCCAGGGGCGCCTGGGTGGCTTAGTCGTTTGAGCGTCCGACTTTCGCTTAGGTCATGATCTCACGGTTCGTGGGTTCGAGCCCCACGTCGGGCTCCGTGCTGACTACCAGCTCAGAGCCTGGAGCCTGTTTCAGTCTGTGACTCCCTCTCTCTCTGACCCTCCCCTGCTCACGCTGTCTCTCTCTCTCTCCCTCCTATAAATAAATAAAAATATTTAAAAAAAAAAAAAAAAAAAGTAAGTGGGCCAAAGGGAGTGCGGTCAACCTGGCTCTTTGTTCTGACGCGTCCCATCGCCGTGAGCTCCGTCTCACTCTCCGTACAGAGGCTTTGGGCTCGTCTTGCGCCTCCCCTGCCCAAGCCCTGGGGTCCGTGCTTCTCCGGGGAGCCTGGTTCTGTGGACCGCGGAGCGCGTGCTTGGAAACCAGGGTCCGGGTGCTGTGCTCGTGGCTGTCGTGGCCTGCGCCCCTCCGGGGTGGCGAGGACACAGGCGCACAGGTACACGTGCTTCTATGTGGACTCCCGTCTACACCCCCTGGAGGTACCGAAGCCCCGGCGCTGCCAGGGGCCCCTCCAGCCCGATGCCACAGAGTCCCTTTGGTTTTCTCCTTGTCCGTATCTGCACCTCCCCTTTCCAAGCGCAAGAACCTGGCCCCCCATGTCCCCGGTGCGTCCCTGGCCCTGCCCTGTCCCCCGGACCGGGCACCACGCCTCGCGGGGACGCCGGCTCACCCGCTCCGGCCGGGACACCCGGCGCGCCACCGCCCTTTCCCCGCGAGGAAGCGGCCTCGCCCCTTGCGGGGTCTGGAACTCCGCACGGGGCCGCTGCTGGGCTCCTGGCCGTGTGCCGTCCGGGCTGCGGGCGGGCAGCGGGCACTCTCTCTGGGCCCCATCCCTGTGCCCCGCGAGGCTCTGCGGCCTTCGCACCCCTGCCCTGTGCAGCGAGCCCTGCCCTCCCGCAGCCTTGCAGGGCTGGGCTCCCCACGGCTCTGCCTGTCCAACGAGGAAGGATGTGAAGGAAGTTCATCCCTTCTTGCAACCTGGCTTTACACGCTTTCTGAAAACGTTACTTAGCAGTTAGAGGCTCACGTCCGGGGGGGCCTGCGCCCTTTGCTGCTCGCCCAGGGCGTTCATCTGCCCCGAGGACGCTCTTTCCTCAAAGGCAGTTTGACGTGGCACCATGACTGCCGCATCCCTGTCCTTGTTAGCGGCTTCTCCCGTGTTGTCCCCAGGCCCTCACCCCTTCTGCTTGCTCACGTTTTAGGCGCATCTCGCAGATAACAGGTGGCTGCGTGGCTGCCTTCTCCTCGGAGAACCCTCTCGTGACTGAAGCCGGCTATGGGTCTGGCCCGTCCTGTCTGTGTTTTCCGTTTCTCCCGTCCTGTGCCCCGGGGCCCCTCCCATCCCCCTTCCTTCCCATCGATTCCGTTCCCCATCTCCCTCGTTCCCTGCACCGCGGGTTTTCAATTTCTCTTTCGTTGCCACAATCTGCTAAAACAAAGGACATTTATTGTAGACGGAAATCACGGTGGAATAACGACCTCTTGCTGACAGTGAGGAGGAGCCACCCCGAACCCGGGTCTGTACTCGATAAGGACAGTGTCGTCCCCACAAGCTGGGGAGACAGATGGACACGTGTGGCCGGGTGCAGCCTCAACAAGCCTTGCCCGCCAGGCACAGCCCCTCCACGCAGCAAGGACGTGGAAATGTTCCTTCTGCCTCCTGAAGTCAGCCCCGGAAACTGAGAGGGGGTTGGGGGTGGGGGTCGCCTGCCTGGGAAGCTGGTGGGAGTGTGTGGGAAGTGGGCGAACGCACTTGATTATTTCTCTGGCATCATCTCCCTGGGGGAGAAGGAATGAATGGCTCAGGTGGCAAGATCCTGATGAAGTGAATTTATTTTAAAGAAATTTATCTGAAAAGAATTTATTGGTCAAGAAAAATAGCATCATTTAGTGACGTGCATGCACAGCTTGGAGTCGAACGCATGTTTATCGTTGGGGATGGCATCTGGCTTTTAGCCACGCCATTGCTGCCCAGCCAGGGGACTGCGTTTTCCAAACGGGAGAGGAAATGTTGGGTCCTCTTTTCCTTCCTGGCATGTAGCCATGATGGCTGGTGCTCCGCAGCTATCTTGGCCTGTGAGGCACTGCACCAAGGAGGGCAGAGCAGGAAGAGCTTATTTAATACATACTTAGGAGGGGCGCCTGGGGGGCTCAGTCAGCGAAGCGTCCGACCTCACCACAAATTGTGATCTTGCAGTCCGTGGGTTCGAGCCCCGCGTCGGGCTCTGTGCTGACAGCTCAGAGCGTGGAACCTGCTTTGGATCCTGTGTCTCCCTCTCTCTGCCCCTCACCTGCTCATGCACTTTCTCTCTCTCTCAAAAACAAATATGAACCTTAAAAAATGTAATAAATACATACGAGATGTGGTGAGGCCTGCTGTTCTCAGGCCTGCTTCCTCCCGGCCGAGTCGCTCACCAAGCCGCAGACGTGAGCAGTGGGCAGGAGGAAGCAGCCCATCACACTCTCGCTCTCCCCGTACCACCTTCTGGCTTCATCTTCTCTGCCGCAGCTCATCCTCAGGTGTGAAATTCAAGTTCATTGTATACTTAACATTCATCTCACATTGCTTCTCTTGCCTGACCTCTGCCTGAAGCTTTGCCCACTGCTTCCGTGCACCAGCTGGGAGACAGAAATGAAACCTTAGGGGCACGCGGAGAGAGGAGCCGAATGTCCTGCCTGGCAGTTGTGGGCGAGCCGCTGACCCGTCGATAGCTATGCAGGCAGCTGGGACGTCGCGGGGTGGTCAGTGTGCAACACAGCACCGGTAAGCTTGTCCACGTCGTTGTCTGTAAGCCAGGATGACGGGCAGACGCTTCCGGACCCGCACACCCGCAGGGGGCTCGCGGAGACAGGTGTGGAAGCCAGAGCAAGGCGGCCAGGATGCAGGGGGAAGGCTGGACGGGAGGGGAGAGTGGGGGTGGGCCTGAGCGTGCTGACGGTGGGCGATCAGAACAGAGGTGAGAGAGTCTCATGTGAGCCGTGAAAACAGCAAGGGTGGAGCCCCACACCCTGGGCCACAGTACGCGAACCGGGGGTGTGCGTGGCAGTCGGGGTGAAGGACCCCGAGGTCGCTGCACGTCTCAGGAGGCCGGAGCTAGCCACTTCAGACTTGCCCGATCCAAGCACAGTTAAAGATGTAAACGGCACCACTAAAAAATAATAGAGTAAGTGTATGACTCTTAAATAGTAGAGAGAGAAGTGGGGTAGAAAGATTTTAAACCTCAAGATGAGGAAAAGATACCTAGAGAAAGCCCCCCGCCAGCAGGTGGTGGGCAGAGGTGGGGAGGGGGAGGGTGTGGCCGGAGGGTCCCTGGGCACCGGGGCCTGGCCCACGCTCTGCCCTCCGCCAGTCTGAGGCCGACAGCTGGAGACGGGTGGAATTAGCATCCCCTCTGCCTCCTGCAAGAATGTAAGCTGTGCTGTGTGTCTGTGTGTTCTTTTCCTCTACTAGATTGAGTTTATTTTTAATGTTGTTTATTTATCTGTGTATTTTTGAGACACACCCACACACCCACACACAGTGTGCAAGTTGGGGATGGAGAGAGAATGAGGGAGACAGAGAATCCCAAGGGGAGCCCAAGCAGGCTTTGCACTGTCAGCACAGAGCCTGACGTGGGGCTTGAATTCATGAACCCTGAGATCATGACATGAGCCGAAAAATTCAAGAGTTGGTTGCTCAAACGACTAAGCCACCCAGGTGCCTGACAATTAGATTGAGTCTTTATTTATTTTTTTTTACTGTTTATTTTTGAGAGAGACAGAGAGAGAGAGAGAGAGACGTGCCATCAGGGGAGGAGCAGAGAGAGAGGGAGACACAGAATCTGAAGCAGCTCTGGGCTCCCAGCTGTCGGCACAGAGCCCGACGCGGGGCTCGAACTCCCAGATGATGAGATAATAGCCCGAGTTGAAGTCAGATGCTTAACCGACTGAGACGCTCAGGTGCTCCTACAGGGAGTCTTAAAAGCAGAGGCTGTATTTAAAAAATGTATTTGGGCACCTGGGTGGCCCAGTCGTTTAAGCATCCGACTTTGGTTCGGGTCATCCTCCAGCAGGTGGGTCCCCGCGGTGTTGGGGTGTCACCGTCCTGGCAGGTGGGTCCCCGGGGTGTTGGGGTGTCACCGTCCTGGCAGGTGGGTCCCTGGGGTGTTGGGGTGTCACCGTCTTGGCAGGTGGGTCCCTGGGGTGTTGGGGTGTGTCACCCTCCAGCAGGTGGGTCCCCGCGGTGTTGGGGTGTCACCGTCCTGGCAGGTGGGTCCCGGGGTGTTGGGGTGTCACCGTCCTGGCAGGTGGGTCCCGGGGTGTTGGGTCCACCGTCCTGGCAGGTCCCCGCGGTGTTGGGGTATCATCCTCTAGCAGGTGGGTCCCCGGGGTGTTGGGGTGTCACCGTCCTGGCAGGTGGGTCCCCGCGGTGTTGGGGTGTCACCCTCCAGCAGGTGGGTCCCGCGGTGTTGGGGTGTCACCTCCCCTGGCAGGTTGGTGTGCTCCCCACCTGGAAGGTCTGTGAGCTCCAGCTAGGATATCATGGAAGCCTCATTACAACTGATGGAATCATTGGCTGTTGGTGATTAACTCTCGCTTAGGCCTCATGACGCCCGGAGGTGATTTTGCTCCTCTTAGCGCCTGGCAGCTGAGCCCGGGAGGTTAGCAAAGGCTTGGCCCTGAATTTGCACCGGCTTTTTGGCTTCAGAGGCAGAGCCCGGAGCCCCTGCTGGTCCAGGGAAAATCGCTGCCCTGTGGCCGTGCCTGGAGCCCCTTCCCGGTTCCAGCGCCCCCTCCCCTCCCTGGAGGCCCCTTCCCTCCCGGAGCCAGCAGTTTCCCAAGGAAGTCACTTCAAGGGCATGTGAAGAAGCACATTTCCCAGCCCTTCCCACCCCCAGCGGGATGATTGGATTTCTGTCTCCTGAGAAGCCCTTTCCTGTCAGTCACAGTCAGACGTGATCAGAGGGCCAATTCCCATTAAATTGCCAATGATGTATCAACCCGTCACTTCTTCTCAACCGTTAAAAAGTTTCCAATCCAATAATTTCCTTTTCTTCCTTCTAACTCTTCCTGCTTCTAACTGCAATCAAAGCAGGGTCAGGCAGCGCCTCCCCCTCCCTGGGGTTTTCAATTTCCATCTCCCGGGAGGGATTTGAGGTGCTTTCGTTTTTCTCTGTAGATTGCAAGTCGTCACTGGAAGTGTCCTTCCTCCCGTGTTTCCCTTTAGTAACGGAAACTTCCTCAAATGAGTTTCTGATGGAGGAATTAAGAGCAAGTTTTCTGTGGGGAGGCTTGGTCCCTCGGGTCAGGTGGGGGTGGCGCTTCATCTGCGGTGAGTGAGCTGCCCAGACGCGGCCGCAGGACGGTGCAGAGTAGGAAGCCCCTTCCCAGCCAGTGCTGGCGTCCGAGAAGGTGGAAGGTTCTCCGACAGGAAGGCATGTGGCGTGACAGTGTGGGAGTTTGTGCACCCGTGTGTGTGTGTGTGCACCTGTGTGCGTGTGCACCTGTGCGTGCACCTGTGTGCACCTGTGCCTTGAGGGCGTGCATGCACCCGTGTGTGTGTGTGTGTGTGCACCTGTGCCTGTGTGGGTGTGCGTGCACCTGTGTGCACCTGTGCCTTGAGGGCGTGCATGCGCCTGTGTGGGTGTGTGTGTGCACCTGTGCCTTTGTGGGTGTGTGTGCACCTGTGTGCACCTGTGCCTTGAGGGCGTGCATGCGCCTGTGTGGGTGTGTGTGTGCACCTGTGCCTTTGTGGGTGTGTGTGCACCTGTGTGCACCTGTGCCTTGAGGGCGTGCATGCGCCTGTGTGTGTGTGTGTGTGCACCTGTGCCTGTGTGGGTGTGTGTGCACCTGTGTGCACCTGTGCCTTGAGGGCGTGCATGCGCCTGTGTGGGTGTGTGTGTGCACCTGTGCCTTTGTGGGTGTGTGTGCACCTGTGTGCACCTGTGCCTTGAGGGCGTGCATGCGCCTGTGTGTGTGTGTGTGTGCACCTGTGCCTGTGTGGGTGTGTGTGCACCTGTGTGCACCTGTGCCTTGGGCGTGCACCTGTGTGTGTGTGCACCTGTGCCTGTGTGGGTGTGTGTGCACCTGTGTGCACCTGTGCCTCGAGGGCGTGCATGCACCTGTGTGTGTGTGTGCACCTGTGCCTGTGTGGGTGTGCGTGCACCCGTGTGTGTGTGTGTGTGCACCTGTGCCTGTGTGGGCGTGCGCGCCCCTGTGTGCCTGTTCATGACCCTGTGCTGGGAAGGAAATGCACACTACAGTCGCTCTCAGTGCCTGAGGATTTGGGATGCGTGGATGAAAAGCCCCGGAGAGCTGCTGGGGAGCCTGGGCAGCCCCTGCGTGTGCCCGTCCTGCCACCTGCGTGGCTCTCCAGTGAGACTCCTGCAGCCGCCCCACTGCCAAGGTGCCCCGTCCTGAAAGCACGTTCAGTCTCCACTGTGCGAAGGACCCATTTCCATGCCTTTCTTCAGAACACGGTCTCTCCGGAACTCAGCCATCTTTCCGCTTGGGTTTCATTGCTTCTTTTCGAGAGGATGTAAACTGTATGCTTCAAAGGGCGTGAGGATTACGCAGTGGGCACAGTGCTCCCGCCCGTGGGAGCTCCCCTGAGTTTGGTGGAGAGCCTACCGGGCCCACAAGACCCCCCCTCCCCGCCAGGTGTCCTCAATGGGCGCCCCCGCCCCGTCAGAGTGGGTTTCTGCCAGAATCACTCTTTGTGCTTGGCCAGTCACTAAAAGCCAGTTCTCTGAAGAGCCAATTTGCCGAGTGACCAGCTCCCTGAATTTATTGTTTCTTTGAACTAATTCGCTTTGGCTGAGCAGTTTTCAATTTGTGTTTATATCCGTGTATTCAGGCTGCTCTCTTTAGTCCCTGCCTCAGCGCCCTGGAGATGCAGGGACACGGAGAGGGGGTTGGGGAGGCACTGGGGAGCACATTTCATGCACATAATCTTGACGACAAAGAGCTCAAATCAGCCAGTTCTTTATAAAAATACTTGTCATAAACAACTATTTCATATTGAAAAGTAGATTCAAGACTGTATTCTTATGGGCTTATTCCTCCCTTTTTTCCACCTGAAGAATTTTCCTATCTGAGAAGGAGGCTGCTGGCTGCCTGGCCGGCATCCACTCTCCCTTTGGCCTTTCCCAGAAGGCCTCTCTTCTGTGGGGGCGTCGCTGCACCCAGCGGACAAATCGCATCTCCTCTGAAGGGAGGGGGGCTGGAGAGATGTGAGCAGATGCACCTGGATGGATCCTCATTTTACATGACCTGTGAAGGGACTCACCTGAGAGGCATGCACTTTGTCCTTCTGTTTTTTAAATAAAAAAATGTTTGTTTCTTTTTGAGAGATTACAGACGGGGGAGGGGGAGGGGGGGAGGGAGACACAGGGTCCAAAGCGGGCTCTGCACTGACAGCCGCGAGCCTGACGCGGGGCTCGAACTCACGAACCGTGAGATCATGACCCGAGCCAAAGTCGGATGCTCAACTGACTGAGCTGCCCAGGCGCCACTTTGTTTTCTTTTTTACAGAAATATTTTTAAATGTTAAACATTTAAATATTTAAATGTTTAAATATTTTTAAAATGTTCATTTTTGAGAGAGAGAGAGCGAGAAGGTGAGAAGCAGAGAGGGAGGGGGACGGAGAATCCAAAGTGGGCTCCGCGCTGGCAGCAGAGCCCGTCGCGGGGCTCGAGCTCAGGAACCGTGAAGTCATGACCCGGCTGTGCCAGGGATAGAGGTGAAGGGTGACGCGATCAGGAAAGCATCGAAATCCTCAATGTGTGTGTCCTGGCATCAGAGCTTCAAGATCCGTGTAGACAGTCCGAGTCTTGAAGGAGACAAATCCACAGCCTCGGCTGGAGACGTGTGTGCTGCCTTCTCAGTGATCGCTGGACCGAGTGGCCGGAAGCCCCCAGGCCCGGAGAGCAGCGCCCGTCCTCTCCTGCAGAACTTCAACTGGTCAGGAGCCCGGCCTCTGTGGTTTCTTGTTGCCATGGTTACCTCGGGGCAGCCGTCAAAGCCCTCAGGCTGTGGGCTTGGTACAGCGGGGTGCAGGGCTGCGGGGGAGGGTCTTTCTCAGGCTTCCCGGGGGCCCAGGCCGCTCAGCTTTTAGCTGTCTCTGCAGGACGGCCCCACGGAGCCTGTCAGGACCACTCTGCTCACGGCCCAGCGCGTGCTGTTGGCTGCCTTTCCCTCAGCTGAAGGCCTTTGCTGGTGTGAGTCTGGGAAGCGGGGGGAGCCCGAGCAGCTGCCGGTCACTCCATGCACAGCTGTGTCAGCAGAGGGCTCCCTGGACAGGACCCCATCTCTTACCAACTAGCCTTTAAGAAGGTCTTAAAATTTACCTGCATCTTTCTTGTCCGTTCGTGGGGTGGCCGTGTCTTCCGTGTCCCACCGAAGATGAACCAGTTGGTGCCCTTTCTCTCTCCTTGAAAGGGCTCATCCCTTTTTGGAATTCAGTTTACTTTGTTCCTTTGTGACTCATCCTCTGACTTTGACCGTTGCTAGCGTGGGAGGGATGTTCTGTGCAGCTTTTGGCATTCTGAGTGGAGATGCAAGTCTCTGTTATGCATTTTACTGCAGCCCAAACCTAGCTATTTCACTCCATGAGCTCATTTTTGGTGGGAATTTCCGCCGTAGGAGTCCGGGGTAATAGCACTAGCCCTCTGAAATATGTCTCCTGTGATGAGGCCACAGCAGGAGACAGATGGCACAGAAAACTGGGTCGCTGAGGAAAGCAACAGTGCAGGGAGGGGAAGCATTAGAGAACCCAGTAGCCTCGGGCTCACACGAATGGTGCTTGGCGTCTGGGAAGGATATGGTCTGCAAGGGTGAGGGAGGAAACCTCGAGGGTCCAGAGAGGGTGGCCACACGGAGAGGGCTGGCAGTAGCTGTGGCTCTTGGTCAGAGAGCTCAGCCAGTTTGCAGCTGGACCAAAAACAAGGGATGGCACGACTGGGTGGCTCGGTTGGTTGGGCATCCAACTCCTGGTTTCACTCTGTTGTGACCCTGGGGTTGTGGGATCGAGCCCCATGTTTGGAGCCTGCTTGGAATTCTCTCTCTACCTCTGCCCCTTTCCTCCCCAACTCACACACACTCTCCCAAAAAACCACCACCACCACCACCACCACCACAAACAACAAAAACCACAAGAAGAACTCAATGCTACCACCAACCAAGAGGACCTACTTGGCATTCATAGACCACTTCCCCCAACAACAGCACAGAACACACACTTCTCAAATGTTCTTGGAATGTATCCTATGATAGATGGCATCATGAGCCACAAAACACACCTCAACACGGTAGCGATGAAGTCACACAGAGTGTGTTTTTTGACCACAGAGCAATCGAACTAGACATCAGTAACAAAAAGCCAACAGGAAAGTCTCCACAAACAACTGGAATCAGCACAAATAATCCATGGATCAAAGAGGAAGTTCTCAAGGGAAATAAAAGATACATCGGATTGAATGAAAACAAAAATATAACACACTAAAGCGAGGTCAAGAGAGAAATTTATAGCACTAAATGCTTACATTAGAAGAGAGGGAAAATCCTGAATCAATAGTCTGGGCTCCACCCTCAAAAAGAAGGGCAAAATAAACCTAAACAAGCAGAAGGAAGGAGACAATAAGGAGATGACATCAATGAAATTGAAAACAGAGACAGTAGAGAAGGTCAACGAAGCAAAGCTCGTTCTTCAAAAACATCGATAAACCTCTAGCAAGACTAACAGACAAGAGAGGAGACACAGATTACCAAAACCAGGAACAGAGGGCGCTGTCGCCGGAGACCCTGCAGACATCAAAAGGATCGTAAGGAGACACTTCAAACAACTCTACACACGCAGATTTCACAACTTCTATGAAGTGGATCAATTGTTTGAAAAGCAGAAGCCAGCAAACTCAGCCATGATGAAATATATACTGCGCATGGCTCTGTGACCATTAAGGAAGTCGAATCAGTAGTTGAAACATTTCCCCCCAAAGAAATTCCCAGACCCAGATGTTTTCAATGAAGAAAACATCTTTTTTCCAGGCTTTTATAGGAGGATTAACACCAATTCTGCACAGTCTCCAGCAGAAGATGGAAGAGAAGGAAACTCTTCCCAATTCATTTTAGGAAGTTGCATCCTCTTTATGACAAAAGCCAGACAGTACAAAAAAGGAAAACTATAGACCAGTATCCCTTAGGATACTACAAAAGTTCTTAAAGTATTAGCAAATATAATTCAGCAATATATAAAAGGAATCACTATGACCAAGTGGAGTTTATTCCAGGGATGCAAAGCTGGTTTAATATTCAAACACTGATCAACATAATCCACCCCTTAACAGACTAAAGGAGAAAAACAGTATAAGGTCATACGCATTGATGTAGAAGCAACATTTGACAAAATAGAACAGCCGTTCTTTTTTTTTTTTTTTAATATTTTTATTTATTTCTAGGAGAGAGAGAGAGACAGCGTGAGCAGGGGTCAGAGAGAGAGGGAGTCACAGGCTGAAACAGGCTCCAGGCTCCGAGCTGGCAGTCAGCACAGAGCCCGACGGGGCTCGAACCCACGAACACGAGATCATGACCTAAGCGAAAGTCGGACGCTTAACCGACTAAGCCACCCAGGTGCCCCTAGAACAGCCGTTCTTGATAAAAGCTCTCAGAGAAACGGGAGCGGGGAGGAGCTTCCTGAAGCTGATCAAGAGCGTCGACAGAGTTACACTTAACCCTGAGAGACTGCAGGCTTTGTCCCTAAGATTGGGAACAAGGCACAGAGGTCTGCTCTCACGCCTGTTTCCCCACGTGGTTTTGGGCAATAAGACAAGAAAAGGAGAGAGTCTCACTTCCAAGTGGCACACGACGGGCCCTGTGGCAGCCACTGTGCCAGCCTCTCCCGGGACACAGTAAAGGACGGAACGGCATGGCGTCCCCTGGGAGCCTCCCGCAGAGCTGGCCTGGTCCCCAAGTGTTTTACCTCTAACAGGTCCTCAGGCCGGATGACCGTGGACAGCAGTGGGAGTGCTGACGGCCTGGCGCTCACGAGCACGGCCTCAGAGCCCGGCATCCGCCAGCTCGCTGCCTCCCACTCAAGCCCTGGGATGCCGCTGGGGCAGAGGTGGGGCTGTGCCCATCCCTCACGGGCCAAGTCAGAGAGGCCGGTGGGCACGGGCCCTCTGCTGTGATCTCCCCCTGAGGGGCCTCCCTCCAGAACCTGGCCAGCAAGCCCTTGGGCCCTGCAGGCCCCTCCACAGCTGCCTTGCCTCAGAGGACTGTGGCCACGCTAGCCCCCCAGTCCCTGGCCCCACCCCTGATGAACTCCCCGCCACCCATAGTGCCGCCCCTCTGCCCCCAGCCCCCAGCTTCCAAACTGGGGAGCTCCGGGGACCCATTTCCCAAGACGAGCACATTGGGTGGGGGTGGGGAGTCCTCCCGTGAAGCCGTGGGCACCTCCAGCCTCCCACACCAAACCGGCTGTTTTTCTGCATTAGTGACGTGAAACGGACAGACAAAAGCCAGCTAACAGTGCAAAGCCCTCAGGTCACGAATGCTTGTACACAGGCCGCTTCTGTACAAACGGAACTATTTTCTTCCTCTCCGCGAAGCCGGGACACAGGGAACTTGAAGCACGAGTCCAAGCCCCACCCCACAAAGCACGCGTGGAGAGAGGCACACGGGGAGGCGGGAGCACGGCCACCAGCTGCATCGACAGGCTTCTCCCCCCGAGACAAGCGCAGAAGCTCTGCAGCCTCCCCCGCACTCAGCCTCCCACTCATCTGGGGCCTTCCGACAAAGGCCAGAGGAATCCCAGCTCAGGGTCCCTGCCTGCGATGTTACTGATCCAGGAAAACCAGGACTACTTCAATGCGTAGGCACTTACGTGTTAATACCTTCTATGGAAAAAGACCCAGCGCCATGTTCAATGAAGGCTGTGTTTCTAAAAGTAGAAAGCAAATAAAAGGCATACGTTTCAGAAAGGAGGCAAAAACTTCTCAAGTGTTCCTGGTTGTGATGACTTGATTCTCCACGTGGAAAGTCCCAAGAACCCTAGGAGAACCTTCTAGAACTAGTACGTGAGTGAATCAAAGTCACGGGATACAAGATGAATACATGAAAAGCAACTTTTTTAAGTGTATTTATTTCACGCGTGTGCACGAGAGAGCGAGTGACTGGTTGGGAGGGGCAGAGAGAGAGGGGGAGAGAGAATCCCAAGCAGGCTCTGCGTTGTCAGCACAGAGCCCCATTCGGGGTTCAAAGCCACGAACCAAGAGATCATGACCTGAGCCAAAATCAAGAGTCGGACGTTCAGCCGCCTGAGTCCCCCAGGTGCCCCTAAAAAGCAATTGTATTTAGTGCTCTGACCGGTGTGAGGT
Source organism: Proteles cristata cristata (assembly GCA_017311185.1). Lineage (NCBI taxonomy): Eukaryota > Metazoa > Chordata > Mammalia > Carnivora > Hyaenidae > Proteles > Proteles cristata. The sequence continues at coordinate 54,072 of JAESUZ010005275.1, forward strand.
GGTATCTCACTGCGGTTTCGATTTGCATTTTCCTGATGATGAGTGATGTGGAGCATCTTTTCATGTGTCTGTTGGAAACGAGAAAGAATGAAATCCTGCCCTGTGCAGCAACGTGGATGGAACTGAAGGGTATTATGCTAAGTGAGGTAAGTCAGTCAGAGAGAGGCAGATATCACATATTTCACTCATATGTGGAACTTGAGAAACTTAACAGAAGAACATGAGGGAAGGGAAGGGGAAAATAATTACAAATAGAGATGGAGGGAGACAAACCATAAGAGACTCTTAAATGCAGAGAACAAACTGAGGGTTGATGTGGGGGGAGAGGGGGAAATGGGTGATGGGCATGGAGGAGGGCACTCGGGATGAGCACTGGGTGCTGTATGGAAGCAATGAATTATGGGAATCTACCCCCAAAACGAAGAGCACACTGTACATACTATATGTTAGCCAACTTGACAGTAGCTTATATTAAAAAAAAAATTGTATTTTTATGGACCCTGAAATTAAAAATACAGTAACATTCATAATCACTCAAAACAAAAAAGAAATAGATGCGATCTCACCAAACAGAACTTAAATCCTCAAAACCAGAAAGGACTGCTGAAGGAGTGTGCGGAGATCTAAAAAAAGGAAAGACATGCCATGTTTGTGCGTGGAAAGACTCTACATGGTAAGGATTACTTCTTCCCAAAATGAAATAACGTGTTTAATGCTATGCCTCTTGGAATCCCAGCAATATTTTACGAGTACAGATAAAATTATGGTGACATTTACATGGAAGTGTAAAAAAGCCGGAGTGGCCGAACACTTCTGAACACGAAGATAAAATGACAGACATCAGTCGATCTCCTGTCAAGTTATTATATGGTTACAGCAATTAAGACGGCGTGGTGTTGGCAGAGGGACAGACACAGAGATCCGTGGACAGGACGGAGAACCCAGACAGAAGCCCACACAAACACGGCCAGCTGGTTGTGGACAGTGGTGTGAACGCAGGCCGGTGGACCAGGGGCGGCCCTGTCCACAGAGGACGCTGGAGCCCCGGACATCCAGAGGCGAAAACAGACCTCAACCTCAGCCTCAGCCTCATACTGGATGCAAAAAGTTGGATTGCAGATTAAAATGTAAAACTGTAAGACTTTTAGGAAAAAACCCATGGAAGATCTTCAGGGTCCAGGATTAGGCAGAGAGTTCCAGGACTCGATGCCAAAAGGCAGATTGGTAAGAGGGAACGTTCAAGAATCGGACTGTCAGCGGCGCCTGGGTGGCTTAGTCGGTTAAGCGTCCGACTTTCGCTTGGGTCATGATCTCGCGGTTCGTGGGTTCGAGCCCCGCGTCGGGCTCTGTGCTGACTGCCAGCTCAGAGCCTGGGCCTGTTTCGGTCTGTGACTCCCTGTCTCTCTGACCCTCCCCTGCTCACGCTGTCTCTCTCTCTCTCTAGAAATAAATAAAACATTAAAAAAAATTAAAAAAAAAAAAAAGAATCGGATTGTCAAAATTAGACGTTTGCAAACCACATGCCTGACGGAAGGGTCGTGTCCGGAATATACAAAGCACTCTCAAAACCCAACAGTAAAAAGAGTAAAAAAATCCCTTCCAACAACGCCCAGATTTGAAAGTGGGCGAAAGACAAGAACACGTATTTTACCAATGAGGATACTAGAGTTCATCTTCCCGGAGATCGAGCATCTTAGGCATCGAGGAAACCCAAATCAAAGCCCTGCTGGGTGTTGGCACGCGCCTGCTGGAATAGCTAAGATGGAATGGCGGCAGCGCCACATACGAAAACGTGGAGGGATTGGACTGCTCGCGCATTGCTGGTGGGCCCGGAAAATGGTAGGGCTGTTCTGGAAAGTAGCTTGACAGTTTCTTGAAAGAGTACACATCCAGCCGCCCTGTGACCCAGTATCACCGTCCTGGCACCCGTCCCAGAGAGGTGGGAAGTCACAGTCACACGGAGCCCGTTGGCGAATGTGTACAGCAGCTTTATTCATCACAGCACCGAGCTGGAATTAGCCCGTGTCCTTTAGCCGGTAAACGGTTCAACAAACCGCAATCCGTCCACACGGCGGAACACTACTCGGCAGGAAAAAGGAGCACGTTCCTGATACAACAACCTGGATGAACCTCCAGAGAAGAGCCAAGTCCGGAATATTCAGGAAACCACAAAATTACAGAGATGGAGAAGAGATTGGTGATTTCAGGGCTGGTAGGAGGGGGGTGCTGGGAGGGGGGGCCCCCGGGGATGGAGTGCCCGGTACCCGCACTGTGACACCAGCACCTTCCCGGACGTGACCGCCTGCTGGAGTTCCTCGAGGTGTCATCACTGGGGATCTGGGTAAGGGGCGCATGGGCTCGCTCTCCGGTTCTCTTACGACTGCACAGGAGTCTACAGCTAGCTCAAAATTAGAAGTTTAACGTAAAAACGGTCATTTTCTGGGTTATAACGTGAGGCATGTTGAAGAGAAGAGAACTTGTAGACTTCCGCATGGTTCCCGAGCACCCGTCCCCGTGCTGGGAGAGCTCTCTCAAGCGCTCCTGACTCCCTTTTGCCTTTCGGGCACCTGCTGACCCAGTCGTGCTCTCAGCAATTCAAGCCCGAGTCAGACTTGGCCGTGGGAATGGGGGTCTGACGGTCCCTGCAGAGAAAACCGTTCACTTGTTGACTTTGAAGGGTGCTTCCCAAGATATGGGGATGGTGGGGGCTGGGAGGTGGGGGTTCCTGGGGGGCAGACTGTGGGCTGGGGGCTGGGGTGTCCTGGGAAGGGCAGCTTGTGAGCTAGGGGTGTCTTGGGGGAGGCAGCCTATGAGTGGGGTAGGGGGGTGTGGGGCAGGGGCGGCCTGTGAGCTGAGGGGCTGTCGGGTGTGAGGGATGAGTTTGCAGACATATTGGTCACTCAGTCCCCAGCCTTACTGAGGAGGGTCTCCTGCACCCAAGTCAGCATGGACCCTCCTGTGGGGAATTTTCAAGAGCCACGGAGGGTCCCAGTGGCGGGGATCGTGGAGGCCTGGCCTACCGCCACAGATGCCCCTAGAGGCTACGGTGCCGCGCCCAGAGTCACAGCGAGAAATGGCCCAGGAGGGACAGACCAGCGTGTCACAGCCTGCGGGAAGTGATTGCTGTCCTTGTGGGCACGGCTGGTGGTCATGGTGGCTCACCGGCCAGGCTTCTGTCAGCGAGGATGCCACTGCCAGTCATCGAAGATGCAGGGACCTCGTGGCTTGCGGCACCGCCCACCTCCCCAGGCGGCTGCGTGGCCACTCCAGCCCCTCGTGCATCAGGCCGCTCGGGGGAGGCGGGAGGCCCCATGGACGGAACTGTCTCCTTTTGCCCCTGAAGTGACCCTTAATGACCGGGAGAAAAGAACCGCCTTTCCCTTCTGCAGTAGCGCTGATCCCTCCCGTCACTCCCTCCTTATACCCTTTCATTTCTGAACGAGAACAGGCGTTGTTTTCCTGGAGACAAATCCTTTCAGCATTTACTGAGTTGAGACGGTGGACAGCGGCCCCTCGCAGTGGATCAAGCTAACACAGCTTGCTTTTCCCCAAGGGGGTCTGTGACATCCTACCAGGGACGGCCAGTCTGCTGTGCGGGGGCCATGGTGTGCCTCGGCCGCTGCTGCTTTTTAAAAAATGTTTATTTATTTAAAAATTTTTTTTTTTTTTTTAAAATGGTTACTTTATTTTTTTATTTATTATTATTTTTTTTATTTCTAGAGAGAGAGAGAGCGTGAGCAGGGAAGGGTCAGAGAGAGAGGGAGTCACAGACTGAAACAGGCTCCAGGCTCTGAGCTGGCAGTCAGCACAGAGCCCGACGCGGGGCTCGAACCCATGAACCGAGATCATGACCTAAGCGAAAGTCGGACGCTTAACCGACTAAGCCACCCAGGCGCCCCTATTTAAAAATTTTTAAATGTTTTATTTATTTCTGAGAGAGAGAGAGACAGCGTGAGCAGGGGAGGGTCAGAGAGAGAGGGAGACACAGAATCTGAAGCAGCTCCAGGCTCTGAGTCGTCAGCACAGAGCTGAACGACCCTGGGCTCCTGACCTGAGCCGAAATGAAAAGTTGATACTTAATGGACTGAGTGAGCCCCCCAGGCACCCCTGGGCCCGGCTTCTTGTTCCCAGTGTCCTCGGCTCTGGTGTGGAGCCTTAGGACTCCAGAGGGCCCGGGTCCCCGGGGTGGGGCTGCGCTGAGTGCCCCTCGCTGGGCTTCGAATGACTCCAAGGTGTGGCTGCCTTTGCAGTTCCGGGGGTGAGTCTCTCGGACGATAAGCATAAAGAAAAGTCTTATCACCTGATCTGTGGTGGGGAATCGTGTCCTCTTCGCCAGGACCAGGCGCTGTGCCCAGGCCCTGAGCTCCGGCATTTGCAACCTCTGGGCTGTGACCTGGTCCAACCTCTGAGCCTCAGGCCATTGGCCAAGCCACCCCATCCAAATATAGTTTTGCTCACGGTTCTACCTTCTGATTAAAAAGTGACACATTTTCTTTGTAAATGATGAGGAAAATAAGCTGGAAAAGCTTCAGTTTTCCTTTCACCCAGAAACAACCTACTGTAATAGAACCTTTGTTAACGCTTTCCTTGGACAGAGTCAAGATCAGACCGCACAAACCGTGTTGCATCCGCTGGCATTGCCCAACCTGGCATTGCCTAATGGACATTTTCCAACGACATGGAATGTCCTTGAAGCCTGCAACCGTTCGCTGTGGCCGCAGCCCGTCACACCCTGTGGGTATGCCCTGGCGCGTCGGCGGCTTCCCGTTCGTGAGCCACTGGCACCCACTTTCCTCACAGGAAACCCCAGCCCCCTCTGACCGTGTCGGAAAAGGGAGTGTTTGTGCACTCCCCTCACTCGAAAGACAAATCTGACACCTTCTGTGAGCCCTTGGGTACTCAGAATAAAACCCGCCACTCGTTAGAATCCCTTATTTAGATGCTTTTGCGGCGAGGTTAATGGGTAAACATTCTTCAGGTTTTACTCGGGGCCTCTGATGGCTTGGTGCACAAGTCCTGTGCACAGATCTGCTGAGACAGAACAAGGTCAAAGGCGGGGAAGCGGCCTTGGCCTGCGGCACGAGGCCCTGCAAGTGGGGGTGATGCTGTCCCCGACTTCCCACACTCGGAAGCGATGCCGGTCGGAGCCGATTGGAGACCACACGGCACGTCTGGGAAGCCCTCCAAGGACCGCAGAAGCGTTCAAGAGCCTCTGAGTCGAGCCCCTTCAGTGGGAGTTCAAGGATGGCAGCACCAGAACGCCAGGGTAGCTTTTCGGCTGCCCCTCACGGGGTCTGTGGTGAGCCTTCACTCCCGAAACGGAGTGGGTAGAAGAGGCTAAGAGTGGGGCATGGCTGCCAGTCGTGGGTTTGGACCAGGGCCCCTCACTCTGGTAGATGGCAAACCCTGTGTCCCTCTGTCGTGAAGTGGAGTCGATCCCTGCACCCCCTTACCCCTGAGCTTGACCAAGTGACTTGCTGTGGCCAGAGGGACATAACGTAACAGTCGTGAGCATGGCAAGGCATGAAAAGTGCCCAAGCACTGGGGCTCACGTGCTCTTGCCACTGGGGTCACTTTGCCACCACGAGAATGAACCATGTCAGCCTGCTGCACCGGACCCCAGCTGGCACCAAACAACTCCACAGACATGTGGCCTTTGGACCCACCGGCTTCAGCTGAGCAAGGCCAGACCTCAAATCCTGTCCTGGAACCCCCAAAGCCATGAGAAATAATAAGCAATGTTGTTTTGAGTCCCTACATTTCAGGGTGGTTTGTTATGCAGCAAGAGCTGACTGATACACTTCCCATTTGTAGCCAGACGGGTGACACTGCAGGTTTGAGTTTGCCCAGGCAAACACTTTGTCTTCCCAGATCTGTCCCTTCCTGTCCATCTCTCCTTCTAACGACCCTGCTGCCAGCCGTCCCCTGCGAGTCCCCTGCGCCCGGTGCCCTGGTCCTCCCACAGAGGCCCTGCTGTCCCTCCCTGCATCTGCACTGGGCTCTGAGTCTGCCGTTCTCCCGCCTCACGGGGGTCCTCGGATCCTGGCTTGTTTGAGGAAGCCTGACGGAGAGGAGGCATCTGCGAAGAGCTGAGTCACCACCCTGCGCGGGTAAGAGTGCGCATGAGCGATGGCCTCGGCATCCGCCCTCGGAGAGAGAGACGGGCTCCTGAGGGGCCTGCTGTCGATGGAGAGCGGAGAGCGGACATCGTGCTGACGGCTGGGCACGCACGGCGACGGGAGAGGCAGAGAGGGACGGACGGGAAAGCTAATACTGAGGGCGCAGGGGGTTGAGTTGTGTCCCCGCCCCCCCTCCCCCCGGGAAATTTCATAACCACTTGCACCTGTGAATGTGACTTTCTCTGGAAATAGGGTCTTTGCAGAATAGTAAGTTAGGCTGAGGTCACCCTGAGGTGGCTGGGGCCCTGATCCAGTGACTGATGTCCCCATAGCAGAGGGACATGTGGACACAGAGGCACACGGGGAAGAGGGCCACGTGGCAGCCGAGGCAGAGATTGGGGTGACCCAGCCACAAGCCAAGGGACGCTGATGACCATGGGCAGCGCCGGAATCAGGAGGAGGCAAGGAAAGGGCCACGGTGCGCCCTGCCCACACCTCCTGAACTGTGGGAGAATCAGTGCTTGTGGTTTTCAGCCACCAAGCTTGTGGTGCTCCACTGTGGCCTCCACGGGACACTCCATAGAAGGTGGGCAGTTCTCACGGCTGGTGAGTGGAGAAAAATCCAGAAGGGTTCAAGCCAGACTCTGCAGACAGAATAGGTGGCCTTTGGGTGGCCGTTCGTGGAGACCATGGCAGTCACGGGCCGGCCCAGGAGGGAGGGGCAGCTTTCCCCGGGAGACGGGAGGGGCTTCTGTTCAGGACGGATGGGCCTGCGTGGGGGGTGGGTGGGCCCCATCTAAGCAGAAGGGACATTTCCCTGTGGCCCCAGTGAAGTGTGGTCTGCACTATGTGGATCGAGCCGGCAGGCAGCCTTGGCCCGTGGAGCTAACGGGCGTTTCCGTGGCCGTGGCAGCTGGGTGTGCGTGGACAGCCGTTCCTCCGGGCCCACCGGCCCCCAGGGGACACACACTCGTTGCTGAATCTCTGGGCGTCACCCAGCAGCATGAGGACACGCAGGCCCGTCCGCCAGCCACAGCTGCTTCGTGTCTCCTTCCATTACGTTCTGACCGACACGTAACATTTTGAGTTTCCTGTAAAATAACTCACAGAGAACAGCAGAAATCAGGCGGGAGTTCCCACTGCCACGGGTAAACGCCGGAGTCGGCAGGAGGGTCCGTGGCCTGGCTCGCTGCCCCGTCCCTCTCTCGCACACCTGTCCCTTTCTCCCGTAACAAAGCAGCACACATGTTCCTTGCGCATCAGGTGTGGGGTCCGGGCCAGGCACGCGCGTGCCATCTTGCCAGCTCTTCAGCTTCCTCTCCCAGCTGGGAGCGGGCCAGGTGAGCCACGGGCACGCACATGCCCATAAGTGTGCCTGCACACACCCCTGGCTGGAGTGCACGCACCTGCGAGAGAATCCTAGTCCCCGCCGCACACACACACACACACACACACACACACACACACACACTCACACACATGTATTGCGGTATGGTGTCTTCCTCTTACACGATTCTTTCGGGCAGTGACTGCAAATGCAGACTCACTCATTAGTGGGCAGGTGTCTGAGTTCCTAGCATGCACATCACCAGGGTGGTCCCCAAGGTGCGCGGGGCCCCGGGAGGTCATTTTGTGCAGGGCGTCTGCCTTTATAAACCATTCAAGTCGCCCCCAAACCAGCTTTGGGGCTGCTGGGGCCTCATCCGGAGCCGGGCTGCCTTCCTCCTGGGATCCGAGCCAGGGACGGCTGGTGCCCAGCTGGGCCCAGTCGGCGGCAGGTCAGGCGCACTCAGTGGTGACCGCAGGTGGACACCCCCCTTATTCTCACAAGTGACCTCCAGGGCCAGCCGGACCTAGGCTTGCACGGCCCCTCAGGGTGCCCCCCAGTACCTCCCACTCTTCCTGGATGGCACAGGGGCCTCCCTCACGGGGCTCTGGGCTCCCTGTGTGGCCCTTCTGCACAGCCGCGCTCCGGGAGGCCTGCCGCCCAGGCCCCACCTTGCCCTTGGCTCACTGCTCACCTGGCGCCCCTCACTTCATGCCCCAAGTTCACAAGCCTGTCACCTGTCCTGGCTGCAGGGGCTTCTGGCACAGCATCTGACCTTTGCTGGGGGTGGATGGAGGGCACCGGGCAGGAGGCTGGGGGTGGAGGGCACCGGGCGGGGGGCGGGGGGGAGAGGGTCACAGACTTTGGTGCAGGGGCTGTAGTGCAGAGGCATCGGGGTGCTGCTGGGCTTGTGTGTAGTGTAGCCGGGTTGCCCTGTGCACTGGCTTTAGCCGCATTGAAATGAAACCCAAAACTCTGAAGAGATACAGAACCCGCAGCACCTGTTCATACAGAACTGGATTCAAGAAGAGACAGAAAACATCACAGCCCAGAAACGAATTATTCAGAGGTGGAAAAGAATATTCCAGAATTCACCAAGGGGGAGGGAGTGCTCCCAGGAGACTCAGCAGCAGTGGGTGAAGCGTCCACGGGCTCGGATCACACGGGTGGCCTTGCAGGGCAGTTCTCCTGAGCAGGTGCAGAGAAGGGGCCGGCGGCCCTGGGGAGCATCGGGGTGCAAACGCTCGCAGAGGAGCCGAGGGAGAGCTTGACCGCCCACCAGCCAGGGTTGGTCTCCCTTAATGGGCACAGGGGCCCCCAGATTGTCCCCAATGCTGGTCCCTCAAACAGAGGCAGGAGGAAAGGACAGCCGCCCCCCTGAGATGTGCTCTGTACAGTCTGCTGACTGAAGTGGTAAATTCCTCCCTGTAAACGGGCACCAGCCCAGGGGCGTGTTCACCCCTGCATGTGACCGAGCTGCCTCCGGCCCGGCACCTCCCCCCCACAGCCACCAACGTCCCCTCGCTGCTCACAAACGGGACACGCGGACGGCCTTGTGCTCCGGGCACCGCCTGGCATTTAATTCTGAATTTACAGGGGAGGGAGTGTCACATCACACTGCGCAGGCGCACCTGCGAGAAAAGCACAGTCCCGTCTTCCCCCGAGAGGTCGGGGGGCTCTAGGGACCCCCAGAAGCAGCCCCGGGATACACAACACCACGAAGAAAAAGTACAGTACCCGTTTCTGTATAAGAATATATTATTTAAAAGACCGTTTAAAAATAAAACTTCTGTACAGCATCATGAATTCCGTTTTTCTATTTTTTTTCTTTGTTTTGTATCGGTGAACAAAACAGTTAAACAGTTCTTAGAAAGCATGGCCTCGTGGAGTCTGGTGCTGAGAGAGGACTTCTCTCCCCCGCACGACGGCTGCGCGAGGCTCGGCCAGCCTGGTCCAGGACCACGGCCCGCACAGTCCACCTTCTTCAGGCGCCGTCTGCTCGGAAGAGGAAGAAGAGCCCTGGTTTGTTTTTGTTGCGGTTGAACATGTCCAGGCAGCGGCCACAGCGTCACGGGAGGAAACACAGATATGTTTCAGAGCGGGACACGTGCTTCAACACATTTCGGCCACATAGAACCATTCTGATCCTTCTTCTGAACCATTAAAACATAAGATGTGACTGAAACAGGCAGAGCCAATGCTTCCTGAGCACTGCTGATGGACCGGTAACGGGATTCTCATCTCGAGGCTGGAGATGAGGGCTCCGAGGCTCAGAGAGGTTGAGACGCTTGTGTGGGTCACTCAGCTTGTCCTTAGCTGCGCTCGGTTTCTCAGACGCCAGAGCCTGGCACTGCTCCTCTGTGCAAAACAAGACCCAGGCTCCCACACCCCGCGCCCGGGATGCTTTGTACTGAGAATCTCTCCAGCGGTCCCTTAGGCGTGTGTGTGCCGTGACCTTACCACGCGGAGGCAAAATGAGCTTGGGTTACCTTTGATACGGGCTAAACGAATAGCTTGGGTCAGGCACGTGGGAAAATGCTCACGGCCATATAAAGAAATGTTTTATTTTTGGAAACCTTTTAAAATGTGCTTTTCCTGGGGCGCCTGGGGGGCTCAGTCGGTTAAGCGTCCTACTTCGGCTCAGGTCATGATCTCATGGTTTGTGGGTTCGAGCCCCACGTCGGGCTCTGTGCTGACAGCTCAGAGCCTGGAGCTGCTTCGGATTCTGTGTCTTCCTCTCTCTCTGCCTCTCCTCTGCTCATCCTCTGTCTGTCTCTCAAAAACAAACAAACATTAAAAAAAATTATACATGTGCTTTTCTTTATAAGTGGAACATCTGCTAATAATTCGTCTTTTGCTATCGACCCAAGCGTGGCCCCCTTTTTTCAGAGCCTAATTCTAAGAATTATATGCAAGGAGGAAAAGTCTCACTTTACTGAAAAACCAACCATCTTTTTTTTTTTTTTTTTTTTCTAGGAGAGAGAGAGCAGCGTGAGCAGGGAGGGGGTCAGAGAGAGGGAGTCACAGACTGAAACAGGCTCCAGGCTCTGAGCTGGCAGTCAGCACAGAGCCCGAGCGCGCCGAACCACGAACCGCGAGATCATGACCTAGCGAAAGTCGGACGGCAACCGACTAAGCCACCCAGGCTAAACCAACCATCTTTTAGGGGCGCCTCGGTGGCTCAGTCGGTTAAGTGTCCGACTCTTGATTTTGGCTCAGGTCATGATCTCAGGGTTTGTGAGTTCAAGCCCGCATCTGGTTCTGTGCTGATGGCTTGGAGTCTGCTTGGGATTCCCTCTCTCTCTGCCCCTCCCCCACTTATGCGTGTGCTCTCACTCTCAAAATAAATAAAAAACATTTAAAAAATCTTAAAATAAACCCCATCAGTCTAGGGGCGCCTGGGTGGCTCAGTCAGTTAAGCATCCAACTTTGGCTCAAGTCATGATCTTGTGGTTCGTAGGTTCAAGCCCCGCATCGGGCTCTGTGCTGACAGCTCAGAGCCTGGAGCTGCTTTGGATTCTGTGTCTCCCTCTCTGCCCCTCCCCCGCTCATGCTCTAGGTCTCTCTCTTGCACAAGAATGAATAAAAAAAAATTTTTTTAAATATACATAAGAAACCATCAGTGTTTCAGCGTTTCTGGCCCGGCCGCCTTCTCCCCCTGCCTCGCACAGGTGTGCAGCGCTGCCCTGTCTCCATCTCTGAGTTACCACGTGCATCGAGACGTCAGTTCAGAACAGCATTCTCTTCGCTGTCTCTCACATCTCTGCTTGTCTCCCTCGACGACCTGTCGGTGCCCGCGGCTGTCATGCTCTCCGTCTCCCTCTGTGGCCGGGACAGAGCACAAGGAAGGCGGCAGTCAGCCTCCAGGAGCCGTGAGGACCGGCTTGTCCTGCTGGATGAGCGATGAGGCAGAGGCCCACGCCGCGTGCCGGCTCTGTGCGCGCCCGGCCCTGCCCTGGGCGCCTCCCCTTGGCGGCTCGGACAACGAGCTCGTGGTGGCGGTGGGGCCCAGCGCGCCGGCGGAGGTGAGCACGGAGCCCGTCCACCCTCTCTCGTTCGGGGTCTGTCCTTTCTGGAGGCGGGAAAGCCCCCCGGGGCGGCGGGCCTGGGACCTTCAGAGCGATGGCTTGAGTCGGGCCAGGAGCGCCAGGGGGCTTTAGCGATGCGGCCCCGCCGGGCACGCCCGCTCTGACGTCGCTCCTGTACGGTTGGCTCTGGGGTCTCAGGGCCTCTCCGGGACCTTCTAGTGAAGGGATCCCCGTAGAGACCAGGCTGGAGATGAGGGCTTGGAAGGCACTTCCTGAGCGCTGACAACACTCCCAGCGTCCTACACAGACCAGTTCGGGGGATAGAGCAGCCACTCGGCGCTCAGTGGGGCAGGATATGGGGGTTCCCAGCAGCGGGTGGGGGGGCCCATAACCCGGAGCCCTGACTGAGGGAGCTGGGGATGGCACCGGGCGGGGTGCGTGACGCTGGCCGAGGCCGGGACAAAGCGCGGGACGCTGGAGAGGAGGTGGTGGGCGGCTGAGGGAGGCACGCCCCGGGCGGCTGGACCCAGTGGAGGGCTCGGGGGTCCCCGCAGCAGAGATGTGCACACGCTGAGGCCCTGGGGTCAGGCCCCTCACGCGCTCTGCAGAGAGTCTCCGCGCCGGCTCTGCGGTCCTGTCCTGACAGCGGCCTGGGGCCAGACTCCGTGTCCCTGACCCTGAGGGGGCCAGGCCGCCGCGTGTGCGAGCTCCAGGACGCCCTTCCTGTGGCGCTGGGGGCGCCTCCTTCCGCCACCCCCTCACTGAGCAGGGTCAGCCCCGGGGCTGGAGGACGGGGACCTCCGTGGGGCCAGGGCGCTGCTCCGCGCGGGTCTGAGAGGCCCAGACGGCCCGGCGCACCCGAGTACAGCACAGCTGTTGGGGACCACACGGCCTCTCCAAGGGGCGCGGGCTGTCGGGTGCAGTTTGGTTTTGGGGTGGAAATGAGCTGCAGTGCAGAGGGTCCCCGCAGGGGTGCCGGGCTGGGCCTGTCCCCCGGGAGGGCCGCGTTTCCTACCCGGCACCCTTACCTCCTTCATGGAGTCATCTCTCTGCTTCAGTTCCTCATAATGATCTCTGGATTCCCAAAGGGGCTGCAGCATGAGCCCCTCGACCGCGGGGAAGAGCTGGGAGACACAAGCAGACCCGTCCGGTCGGTCATTCCGCGCGGCCGCCAGCGTCCGGGAAGCCCGGGGTCGGTCCTGTGCGCCTCGGCGGATCAGGCAGCGAGTCCCCTTCACCCCGTGGTGCCTGCTGACCCCGGTCCCTGGCGTCCGGCTGCGCTCCCGCCACCCTGGCCCCACGGAGCCCTGGGCACGCTGCTCTCGCCCCGTGACGCCTTCCGTGCCTCCCCAGTCACATCCCCATTCAGCTGCGGGGGCGGGGGGGCAGGTCCCATGTGGCAGCGCCGCGCCCCTGCACCCGCTGGCCATGGCGAAGGCCCAGAAGTCCGTGGAAGGAGTGTACGGGAAGGCCGAGGAAGCAGGGGTGAATGGGGTTTAAGGGAGGGCGTGCTGCGGCCGAGGCCTGCTGAGAGACACACTCCGAGGTGGAGGCTGGAGAAAGGGGAGGGCCAGGGGCCGTGGGTCGTCCTGCAGGACTGGGCGCCAGGCAGGGTGGGGGACTGTGTGCAGCGAGGGCAGCTTTCCCTGCGTTGGGGACAGTGGGGAGCCATGGAAGGTTCAGGAGAGAGGGAGAGATAGTCTCCTTGCCGAAATGAGCCTGTGGACAGCCTTGTGCCATGGGGGTGGGGCAGGTCACAAGGGTCTTCCAAAGGCAAAGTTGCCCTGGGCGGGGAGGCTGGAGGGCTGGGGGGGACCCCATGGGGGAGCGAGATGGTGTTCTGGACGTGCCGGAGGCGGCAGCCACAGCACACTGGTGTGTGTGTGTGAACGTGTGCACACGTGTGTGTTCCTCAACGCGGCGCCATCCAGCACGTGGTGACAGCCACTCACCTTAGTCACCGTTTCGAACATCGGGATCAGGACGAACTTGATGAACCCAATTTGGGCTGTGGCTTTGGTCACTTTGTCGCGGTCCATGAAAGGGGCCACAGGGAGGCCTTCCGACTTCTCACGATCGCTCTGTGGGGATGCAAGAGACTGAGATGCTAGAGAAGCCGCGGAATCTGGGGGGCCCTGAGGGTCACTGGTCTCAGAGGGCAGAAGGCAGGTTAATGTGTCGCTGACCAGACCGCACTGTCGCGGGGATGTGGATAGTGACCACGATGGATGGCAGGAGCTTACGTGCCCCCTAGAGCGTTCACTGGGTGTGCAGGGCCGCGCCGTGACCCCAGGGCAGAGGGACAGGTGCCGGCCGGCGAGTCCCCCGCCTTCTGGGGCACCACGCTGCCGTCACGAGTGCCCTACTGGCCCTCCCGGCATCTCCCGCGTGGGTGGCCTGGTTTCCTGTCTGAGGGCCCCCCCAGGCCTTGAAGTGCAGGGGCCCCGGGGAGCCGCCCCTCCAGCCTCTGCTTCTTCCTTTTCAGGACATTTGCCCGATGTGGTCGCCCCCTCGCTGCTCCTTCACGGTCCTGGGTGGCATCTGTCACGTCACTTTTCCAGGCTATCCTTGCCTTTCACGTGTAACCCGCTTATCTTGGATGTGCACCTGCCGTGAGGCTTTCCGGAGGCTGGAGAGACGGTCCGCTCCCATCCCCCAGTCCCCGGGCTCGCCCACCCCATTTCCAACACGGGCCCCTCGGGGGTCTGGTGGCTTGGGACACTCTCACCTGCATGAAATACTCCTCTAACAGGCAGTCCACCCAGGGCTCTGCCACCTCCATTGGACGCACCTCGTTGGAGATGTCACAGCATTTTATCAAAATCATCTTCAGCTGGAAGAGAGAGGAGGGATCAGGTGGCGGGGCCTGGGGTGCGTCCCCTGCCGCCATTTGGGTCTGGGCTTTGTCCTCCCGGGAGCCTGGCCCTCCGAGCCCGGTGAGGTTTGGGCACCCAGTGGGCACGTTAGGACCCGGCCGGAGCGTTTGCTCATGAGCCTGAGGGCGACTGCCTTCAGGGCCAGCGCGCGACCGTCCTCGGGAGTCACCCAGGAGTCACCAACGTCTCGGACCGGCGCTCAGCGTGTGAACTGGCTCAGCAGGAAGTGCCCCCGGCACAGCAGCTCGGCCGCGGGCCCTGAACGCCCCCGCCTCCCGCGCCCGCTTTCCTGACCCCTCGCTCCAAGGCGAGGTCAGGGTTTGGGTGCCTCAGTGTCCAGTGTGGGCAGGAGCGTAGGGTGCGCGCACCAGTCCCCGGAGCGCGGGCAGCAGGCTACTCACGAGGGTCATGTGCTCCTCGTTGCTGTAGTCAAAATTCTCCATTTTTTCTTTGAAGGAATCCATAATTTCTGCGTGTCTTGCCATGTCGGTGGCTAGAATTAGAGTGATCATCCCCTGGAAAGCGAGAGCAAAGCGTCAGCCCCGGCCGTGGTCCCAGCGAGGACCCGGCGAGTCCCCGGCGCTCGGCACGCAGCCTTCCCTGGGTCCCGGGCCAGCGCCACGTGTGTTCTGAGCATCACCGCCCTCATCCGCGAGAGGGCGGCGCTTCCCGTCCGTGCGGGCATCCAGACCCACGCTGTTTCCTTCACAAATCGGTCAATAACCGATTTCCCAGGAGCCTTTGTCCCCTGTCATCTGCACGTGACTCTGTGCACACGTTGCGGGGGGCGGGGGGTCAAAGTCAGGTTGTATCCGACGGTGTCGCCTACTGACACATTAGTAAACGAGGAGGCAGTGACTTCCTAACTACAAATATCTTATTTCCTCGTCAAGCAAATCCTGGTTTAGGAGAAGCAGCAGGATTCGAAACGGTGACCGTCCGACCGTCCCTGAGATGCTAACGAGACATGCCGTGTGCCGCACGGAGCCGTCTTCCCCTCAGCACCGCGCCGGCGCCAGTCCTCCCGGGGCGTCTGCGGGGAGGGCGCCGCCGGCGGACTGAACTACGCGATTTCTCCGTAAAGATTTCTCTGTGTCGTGAAGGGTCCGCTCCCGTGACGAGTTACCCCTACAAGTACTCGACGACGAAATAATATAAAAAATCAGGCTGAACGACTTCACGGTCAGGAAAAGTCTGTCTGACGTTAGTCAAGGGTTGGAGGCGGGACGAGTCTCATGCGTCCCCGTGGCAAGCGGCGTGAGGGGGCGATGCCCTCCCTGGGGACGCTGCTGTGACTGCTCCGCGGGGGCAGGGCACACACACAGGGGACATAGCTGTACCGAATCCATGACTCGACGGGGACCGTCCTGCAGCACCGGCCTCGGCTCTGGCAGAGAACAGCGGGCTCTGACGCAGACCAGCCCGTCGGGGCCGCTGGAGGGAGAGCCCTGGTCCCGCGTCTTTATGTTGCGCCTTGAAGCGAGGCCCCGGCACCGGGGGGGCGGGGGGGGTGAGGCTGTCATCCGTGGGGCGGCGCCGCGAAGGTGGCTCCCTGCACGTGTGTCCTGAGGCCACCGCACAGCGTCACCCGCCAGGTGACGGGGAAGCTCAGGGGACATTCTCTCACGTCCAGAGGCCAGAAGTCTGAAGGCTCTGGGGAAACGTCCTTCCCGACTTTTCCTGCTTCTGTGGCCCCAGTAGCCTCTTGACTTGGGTCCACGTCAATCCAGCCTCTGCCTCCGTCTTTACGCGACTTTCTCCTCCGTGCATCTGTCTCCTGTTTCTTCCAAGGACGCCTGTCACTGGATGAGGCCCGCCTGGATGATACCCGCTAGTCTCCTGCAGAGATCCTGACTTAACCACCTGTGCAAAGGCTCTTTTCCAAATAAAGTCACGTACAAAAGGTTCTGGGGATTAGGAAGTGAATGTGTAATTTTTTTTCTTTTTTTGCAGAACGGGACTACCATTCAACCCATACACTCCTGGAAGAGATCATTCTGGTATCTCCCCACCACCCCCCCTCCCCCCAACAACATCAGAGGGTGTACACGGAGCTGTGCTCAATGGGGGCCTCCGCGTGGGAGGGGCGTCGCTTCCAGCGAAGCAGAGTCTGTCTCAGGACAGGAGGGTGACGGGGCCTCCCCAGGGTCTCTTATGTGAAGTGGGTGGTGGGGCTGACCGGGTCGGGGTGGGGCAGGGGGAGGCAGCTGCGGGGCAGGGAAACAGTCTGCTAGGTTGGGTGCAGCGGGTGTGTCTGTCCAGGGGCTGCACGTACTCGCGGCGCACCTCACCTCTGTAACCCCCACTCTCCTGGGCTGCAAGCTGCAGAAAGAATGGATCTTAAAGGCTTCGGTGAAACAGCGGGTGTGAAATGCAGGTCAGTGGGGTCCCGGGTATATACGCTGGGGGCACACCTCTGCTTGGAATGCTACTGGCCTTGGTGAGGGGGGTTCCCCAGGACCCCTGGTGGGACCAGGGGCTTCTGGGGCCTCGGCCACTGGAGGGAGGGGTTCTACTCTCACCGCCCCCCACCCCTGCAGTCCGAGGGCCCTGGCCCACGCACACCTGTCTGATCTGCTTGAAGCCCTCCGGCTGCACATTGGCGAAGATGTTGCACTCGGGCCGGGCGAGGATCTGAAAGGCCACGGCGCAGTGGTGGTTCTCCAGGGGCGAGATGTCGTTGTAACGGACGGCCAGCTCCGTGCGGGCGTTGATTTGGTACCTGGCGTCGGGGGAGACGGCAAATGGGGCCTCGGGGATGTGCGCTGGGACACGGCGGCACCGCAGAGGCTGGCAGGCCAGCCAGGCGCGCTGGGGGAGCCAGGCCTTGCTCCTCTGGACTCTCCTCTCTGCTGCCCCTTCAACTAGACACCCTCAAGGTCTTATAACTGCAGTGGGCAGACGCCTCAACTCCTCCCAGTCACGCTGCCCTGAAGGGGACGGGCCTTCCGTTCTGGCACCTTGTGAACATTGTTGGGATGTACAAAAGGCGGACATCTGAGAGAAGGACCAAGGTGGGTTCTGAGGTCAGAGGCCGCGGGTAGGGCCCCTTTGCTGGCCTGCGCTCTGCATACCATCCTGAGTGTGACATGAGGGAATGGATGCCCGCGGCACCGGCCTCCTGTGAAGGACACGGACGTCCACACCGTGGACCCCACCCCCGTCCTGATGAAGGCCTGCCCCCAAAACCGCTGGCGAGTTCTCGGCCACATGTGATGTCGCTGTGCATACACATCCGCTAGAAAGAACAGGTGCATCACCCTGGATGCAAACTAGGGCCACGCGGCCCGGACCTGGCGGCTACGTGGGGCGGACTCTGTGTCTCTGCCCCCGCCAAGCTCGGCCTGTCCTCCTGGCCCCCACGGCCTGCGCCGGACGCCCCCCAACCCCTGCTCGCCTGTACTCCTGTCCCTCAGTCCTAGCCTCTGCCTCGGTGCTGCTGGAAGCAGGCCGGGGGGGATCCAGAGAACAGGGCGTCATGTGCGGGCACTGCTCCTGCCTCGGGTGGAGGGGGTGGCTGGCGGCCTGGAAGGGTCCGCCCCGGGCGGCCCAAGGCCCTGGACAGAGCCCCAAAGGAGGAGCTGTGTCCTACGCAGCGGGGGGGCGGGGGGGCGGATGGTGAGGCCTTGGCCGCAGCTCCGACTCAGAACTGGTCTGCGGGGGGGCGGGAAAGGTCACCTCTGACACCAGAGCGCCCCGAGAAGGGAAAGACGGGGGGAAATCGCCTACGCACGTGTTGTTGTAGCCTGGGTGATCCAAATCGTGGCAGATGGCGGCCGTCATTAGGGTCAGGATATCCATTTGGGAAAATTTCTCCTGGAGGAGAGAGACGGCGGGAGGGGGTGAGGAGGGGGCTGGGCTGGCCCGTGGGGAGGGTGGCGCGCCTGCTGGGTGCAGGGGCAGCAGCCCGAGGACAAGGGGCGGGTGCTGCCCCGGAGGGGCCCCGAGACGCACCTGCAGCCCGCAGAGCCAGATCATGCTGTACATCATCTGGGTCACGCAGAAGCAGTGCCGGAAGTTGTGGAAAGGGTTGTGTCTGTAGTTGTCGCGCACGCAGAGCTGCGGAGACAGGGGTCCTGGCTGCTCGCACCGCTGCCCGCGTCCGCCCCGGGCTGCCCCCCACGCCTTTCCTCCTCCTCGGCCAGCGGGCGGCTAGTGTTTCGGACGCGCTCTGTGCGATCCTCGGCCGACCCCGAGGCCAGCTGTGTTCCTGCGCTTGCTGGAGGCAAGGGCGAGGTGGCCCGGGGGCCCCGAGGACGTCCATGGGCCACCCCGCAGCCTCGGAGGGCAGCTGGGCACAGGCTTCCGCCTGGGCTCGTGGACTGAGGTGTCCCCAGAGGGGCTCTGAGGGGCCACGTGGGGACGTGAAGCCGGGGGAAGGGCTGGGGCTATGGGAGGGGCTCTGGGTCCCAGACACCATCACACCTTTTCATATTTTCCTATTTAACATTTAAGCTTTTCCTATTTGGCTCCGGGCATCATTTTGTTAAAAAGAATCTATTGCTAAACACACACTCGCACACACACTCACACACGTACCTCCTCCACACATGCATTCACACACGTGCACACACACGTGCACACACACACCCGCACACACACCCGCCCAGACGGCTTCACCGGCCTCTCCCTGGTTCTTACTCTGTCCCTGCTCCCCAGAGCAGGGCCTTAGGGGCGCCTCGTACTCTGGCAGGAGACAGACGGACAGCGGCAGCCTGTTCTCACAAAACCCTCCAGGGAGCATCGCCTCCGTCCATCCATGAAGGTGCTCACTGGTCTGTCTCCGAGGAGCCGGAAGGGGCCGTGAGGGGCCCGCACTTACCAACCATCTCCGGAGCGTGACGGGGTGGATGGAGAAATCCCGGACCAGGCCCAGGTCGTGGTACATGTGCTCCAAGCAGCTCAGCATCTGGGGGGACAGGGGCAGAAGGCGGTCAGAGGCACAGGTGAGCCAGCCCGGCACTGCCCCTCCGGCGCCCTGCGAGATGCGTGCAGGGCCAGCCGGGAGTCCTCCAGGCCTGTGCTCAGAGGATGAACTCTCCCTTCCCGGGAGGCCCCGAGGGAGAAGCCGCGTTGACTGGGTCTCAGGACCCCTAGGAGGGATGTGGGGGCTTCAAGGAGCAGTCGGGGTGGGAAGTCCAGGGAGTTCCAGGCGAGAAGGGACAGCGATCGGGTGAGAGAAGCACCCCCAGGAGCCCATGTCAGCAGCGATCGGGTGGGAGGGAGCACCCCCAGACAGCCGTTCAGCAGTGATGCTGTGGACCTCGGCACACGGAAACTGTCTCATCCCAAGCTGGAGACAGACCCACTGGACGCAGACCCCAGAGCGGGTGCGGGTGCAGACACGGGGGCCTGAGTCTTGATGGCCTGAGTGCCACGCATGCTCCGTTTCGCCCTTTGTGGGCCCTGGGACCACACGCACATTTTAATGTGTTAATCATAGGGTCTGGAGAGTGAGCCCCCCGGCCCGACGCCACCTCACTGAGCTGTCTTCTACAGAAATCTCAGGTTGGAAAAGATCTGTTCCCAGTCCCGGGGAGGATTTACTGTCATCGCTGCCATCTATTTAAATACAGCTCAGGGCTCAGGAGCTCACGAAGCCGGGAGCAAAGACTGACTCTTACAAAGCAGGAGTCTGGTGAAGTGAGCCCTGCTCTCCGGGACGCGGGCCCCCCGGGGGACGGGATCTCCAGGCACTGCCTGGTGGCCGGGGTGTGACGCCCGTGCCCCGCCTCCACCCACCTGCCGCCTGCGGCCTGCACGGCCTGCTCCCCGCGGTCTCTGGTCATAGTATGACCACCCTCTCCCGAACGGGCGTTACGGATGGAGCTGTGGCCCCCAGGTCAACGTATGGGGCCCCACGTGACTGTGCGGAAAGCAGGCCTTTAGAGACGTGATCAAGGTTAAGTGAGGTCACTGGGTGGCTCTCATCCACCAGGACCTGGGTCCCTGCGAGGAGAGGAGACCAGCACACAGACATGCACAGGGGGCGACCGCGTGGGGGCGTGGGAGACACCAGCCCCGCCCTCTCCTGGACCTCGGACTGCTGTCCCCAGGGTGTGAGCAACTACATTCTTGCCCTGTGGTTTGCGTTACGGCGGCCGAGGCGAACCCGGGGCCAGCCACACAAACCCACCTTCCCGGTTACACGGTCCTCGGACGGCCCGGCACCCGGGGGGCCAGGTGCACCGCGCGTCCAACCCTGTCACTAAAGTGTCCCCACCACGGGTGTGGAAGGACCACCGTGGGGCATAGACTTGCGGCATCGCAAAGAATTCAGTCAGAGGATGGAAACCACCCACACGAGGGCACGTGTGGGAGCCTGGAATGTCACAGACGGGATGTCCTTGAAGCTGACCTTCACCGTCTTCCTGGAGGGGATAGCACGGATGTAGACGGGACCATGTGCAGGGCGCCGGGTTTTGGGAACTAGAGAAGGGGTAGGGGTCCGGGGGCCCGGCGCGCGGCGGGGTGGGCTGGCGCCCAGGCTGCCAGCTACTTCGGTCCTGATGCCGGCGCTCGGGGCCAGGGGCCGCAGGGCCGACACCCTCACCCACACGCGGCTCCAGCAATCCCAACCAAGCCACAGCCTTCGTGGTGACATCACAGTCAGTAGTTGGAGGTGATCGGCACGCGAGACCATCTGGTGCCACTTCTGTGACGCCGCAGCAGCTCAGGAGCAGGAGGGATGTGTCTGCATCTGCGGGCGCTGGGCGGATCCTGGCCGGGGAGCTGCGGGTGGTGGGGGCGAGCGGCGGGGGGAGGGGGGCCACAGCCTGTAAGCCTGCGCGCCGGGGCGGGGGCTGTGTTCACTCTTCTGTGGCCCTGGGAAGGTCCCCAGCAGGTGGGCTGCGGGGCAGAGGTGGTGAAGCCATTCCTCCAGCTACTCTGTGATCAGAGGACCCTGGCTGGGCCCTGGGGGTGCTGGGCACAGCGATACTCCCACTGGGAGGGAGAGAAGAGAACCCCTACTAAGGGCCTGATATTCCAGGGCACAAAGTGCTTCAGGGGCACCCAGATGCAGTTTTGGGGGGACTTCACTACCCACAGTCCAACATTCGTGGCATCCCCAGGTTTACCAGCGTCTGGGCGCCTGTCTGTGGGCCTCCCTGGCTGCTGGGTGAAGGCCTGGAGCCTCTACCCCAGGGCAGAGGGGTCCCGGGGGGAAGGCCTCCTGGGAGGAGGTGCGTGCCCTCTCCCCCGGCCCTGACGCAGCCGGGCACACGGTGGCCTTCCCGTCGTGGGTGCCGGAATCCTGCAAGCCCTGCACGGGGCGGTGTGGCCTCTGCTCGGCGAGGCGCTGTGGGGGCCGGAGCCAGAACTGGCAGTGAGCGCCCATCTCCGCGGAGGCGCTTGGCCATCAGGGGCTCCGGCTTTGCACTCGCTCCCGGTGGGCCGGAGCCAGAGTGACTTCCGGGAGTGCTGGCCTTTCCGGAAGCTCTCTGGCGGTGCTCCCGCCCAGGCGCGGGAAGCAGGGGCCTGCACACACAGCCACCCTGCCGAGTCCGCTCGCCGGCGGTCGGGCCCTGGTCACACTTTGGTCCTAAGGCTTCCAAGGCCTCCCTCCTGTTTCCTGGCCACGCCGCCTGCCGCCCGCCCGGGCACTGCCCGTCACGCACCGACCTCGCGGGTGAGGCCAGCCTCCGCCCCTCGCAACCCACGCTCCGCTCCTGCCCGCTCCTCGGGGGCGGGTGATCTGGGGCACGCGGGTCGTCTGGTTCTGTGTGGGCTACGGCGGAGGCCTCTCCTGTGCCGGGGCTCGGCAAGGACGACGGCACGAGAGCCCGGGCCCTGGCGACACAGAGGGGCCTGCTCGGGGCGCGAAGCCCACCGTTCCCGCAGCAGCGGACCCGCCGCCCGCGCGAGCTGCTGGGTGCAGCCTGTCTGCTTGTCTGTGTCGGCGGAGCGCTGGAGAAGTCGGCCCGCAGACCTGGGGGCCTGGTGTCCCCGGGGTTCACCGAGGGAGGGGCCTAACTGATACCATGAGACTAGACCAAACACAAAGTCTGCGTTGTAGTGTTTTCTCAGCAAGAGGGAAAACGTAAGGATCTATCTCGTGGCACAGACGACCTCCGTCCGAGTCCTGCGTCCCAGTCCTCTGGAGGGCAGCGCCCCAGGGGGTGGGGAGGTGGTGGCGCCTCGGCCCGCCCGCCCGCCCGCGCCTCTGCTCCGACACCCCCCTTCCTGAGTCCTGTCTCTGGGGCCCTCCTGGGCCGGCCCACAGTCCGTCTGGAATAAAACCTGGAGAATCCAGTTAAAAAGCAAAGACCAGAGAGGAGGCGGCACAGAGGAGGAAGAGATGCCAGCTGGTCCCCGTGACGCCGGCGCGGGGGCCCCTCACTCACCTCGTTGGGCTCCCAGAGCCAGACGTCAAAGGTGGGCTTCCGCAGGGCTTCGATGGTCTCTGGAGAGAGCAGGTACTGGAAAGGACGGGAGGCCGGTCAGCCTCGGGGCGGGACAAAGGCTGCCAGTCGCCCGCGGGCTGGGGGGCCTGCTCCGCCTCCTCCTGTCCCCTTTCAAGGACACTTGTGTCTGGACTCCAAGGCCATATTCTACCAGAATTCCGGGGAGGGCCAACCTCCAGGGCGGAGACCCCATCAGCGGCTGCCGGGGGGCTGGGCGAGGGCCCCAGGAAGGTCGGGGGGGGCGGGGACCACGAGGAAGTCCTCGGGGGACAGGGCTGTTCCGCCCCTCGGTGACGCCGGAGGTTACCCAGGGTTTGCCGAATTCACAGCCCTGCACCCACACGAGGGAAACTTCACTGCGTGTAGATTACCTCTCAATAAACCCGACTTGAAAAATACACTAACGTGAGGTCGAGGGAAAATGGCGTACCTTCAAATACTGGCTAAGAAGCTATTCGGAGTTTCTTTTCTGAGGGAACCTGTCCTGCTAGTGGTACGGCTCGCTGAGGGGCGTGGACAGGGGACGCCAGAGCTTACGTCACACTGTCGTAGGAGACGGAGGCTGTGATTTTAGAGTAAGACCATCACGGCGCTCCGGGACTACATGTAACTCTGTCCTACGTCTTTTTTTTTTTAAAATGTTGATTCGTTTTTGGGAGAAGAGAGACATAGAACAAGTGGGGGAGGGTCAGAGAGAGAGGGAGACACAGAATCCGAAGCAGCTCCAGGCTCTGAGCTGTCAGCACAGAGCCCGACGTGGGGCTTGAACTCACAAACCATGAGATCATGACTGGAGCCCAAGTTGGACGCTTAACCGACTGGGCCCCGTGGGCGCCCCTGGTTTGTTTGGGTTTTTGAAGGGAGTTGCTAGGGAGGAAAGACACCTTTCAGTGTGGGCATCGGCTGGGCCTTGTGACTTCCTGGGGCAGGACCCGGAGGTTTGGGTCACGTCTTCTTGTGGGAAGAGGCACTAGCGTCCATCTGAAAACCTTGGACAACAGGTCACATGTCGTTTGGGGAAACCCGAGAGGTGGCTCCGGAAGGCTCTGTCCCGGCAGGGACGGGGGAGGGGGAACTGCCTGATGCCGGAGCCCGTCACCTGTGTCAGCACCAGCACGCCGAGGCCTGAATCTTAGCGCAAGAGCGTGTGGACGGTCAGCGGGCCAGGACTCTGCCACCTCAGCTGAAGTTACTGAGGAGACACCACAGGACCCTTCTCTGTGGCTGGGTGAGGACCCTCCACTCCCAGGGCATTGCTGCGTCACCACGGGTGAGTTCCCGTGACCGAGAGATCTTTGGAGGTGACAGTGTGAGACTTCTCATAGTAACTACGTATTGTTCGGGGATGGGAGACCCCATGAGGCGGATCTGAGGTAATTTAGTTAAAAATTAAAGCTCCAGGGGCGCCTGGGCGGCTCAGTCGGTTGAGCGTCCGACTTCGGCTCAGGTCATGATCTCGTGGTTCATGAGTTCAAGCCCCGCGTCGGGCTCTGTGCTGACAGCTCGGAGCCTGGAGCTGCTTTACATTCTGAGTCTCCCTCTCTCTCTGCCCCTCCCCTGCTCGTGCTCTGTCTCTCTCTCAAAAATAAGTAAACATTAAAAAAGTTAAAAAAACTTAAAGCTCCTTGCACTAACATGTGAATGCAGACGCATTCGCCTCGGTGGCGATGGGCGGACTGCGGTGGGGGGGTGGGCGCACCCGGTGCCACAGGAGGCCGGGCCCCGCCTCACAGACACACAGCGAACACAAGAGCCCGGTGCCCAAGGACAGCCGTGGTGTCCCGCCGCCCGGCGGGAGCCGGGTCTGCACAGGTGCGGGGAGAGGGGGCCTGGCCGGCACGTCCGGGTGGCTGAGGGCGTGGGACCCGGTGGCCCGGCCTCGGAGCCGGGGACTCCGCTTACCTTGGGATAAGTGGGGACATCCCGCCGGGGTGCCAGCTTCCTGTTGTCCACAGAACTGTACTTACAGGGACAGCTGGTCCTGAGGGAGGAAAGTCGGGGTTAGCTCAGGTGGGGCGTCCACGGGGCACCTCCTCAGAGCACCCCCACCCCACAGGCCCCGTGGCCTTGTGCCGGGCGGTAGGTCCTAAATACGGCGACATCTCATGCTAACCCCCCGGGGACCCTGCCTGGACCTCCTGACACCGCTGGGGCCTCAGTAAACATGTCAGCTTCATTTTATGCAGGTTCCCACTTCCTCTTAATGACGCACGTAAAATGCTTTTATTCTAAAAGATTCAAACAGGAAGTAGGTAAGGTATAAAAAAAAAAAGCCATCGCCCCTTGCCCCTCACTTTACCTATTTCTTTCCTCTAAACCTCCCACCCTGGCAATGCCTTCAGTTACCTTTGGAGTATCCTTCTGGAAGTTTCCTACACGTGGACACACAGGGATAAGGCTTTGTATTTGTTTTTTTTAAACACAAATGGAATTGTACCAAACTTACTCTTTTGCAACTTGTGTTTTTTTCCCACCTCACATAGCACATGCTCACGGCACAGAGAAGCCCACAGAGCTGGGCTTCGGGACAAGGCAAATCCTCGCCCAGTGTTCCCGGATGGGGCCGTGTCACCAAGCCGGTCTCCCAGCACAGACCTGCAGGACGCTTCCGGTTTCCCCACCCCCGTGCCTCCCTTTAAGAGATGCATTTGCTCTCGGACCCTGTTTTCCTCCGTTCCTCAGTATCGAGGTACGTTCTGCACACGGACAGAACCCACCACGCGCTGTCTGCTCTGCAGGGAGAGGCCTCCTGCCCCGTCGGGGGAGCGAGCGCGGACCTGGCCGTCCCCGGGGGCTGCCTGCGGGCCCCTCCCCACCTTCTTGGGAGCAAACACGCTCTCTGTCCTCAGACTTTGCAAACTGTATTTGTAAATAAAGTCCCACCTTCTTTGAGACCAATTTATTACCGTAGAGTAAGAGCTGCAGAGAAATTCATGTCCGTTAAGCCTGTGTGTCTACACTGGGGAATTTATTTTCAGAAAAGACTTAGACGCTAGCAGACAACCCTTTGCACAAAGGTATTCATCGCAACATTATCTGTTGTTACAAAAACATGACACCGAACCGGAAGCCACCGAAATGTACCAACACGGGAAATGATTAAACCATCATGGCACAGCAATAAGATGGACGATGATGTGTTCTTTGAGATAATCATGAGTAGGATGTGAAGGAAGGAGATTTTAGGGGAGAATGAAGGAGAAACACTGTATACAGTATGTGCTGAAAGATAATGTGAAAAGAATCCACCGAGACATGGGGGTAAAAGAGCCCACTTGGGGGATGGCAGTGAGTGCTCGCCTGTGGCCTCCTGGACGGATGGATGAGCTGGGTGATGTTGGTTAAAATTAAAAAAAAATTTTTTCTAACGTTTATTTATTTTTGAGAGAGAGAGAGAGAGAGACAGAGCGTGAGCTGGGAAGGGTCAGAGAGAACACACACACAGAATCTGAAGCAGCTCCAGGCTCTGAGCTGTCAGCACAGAGCCTGACGCGGGGCTTGAACTCACGAACCACGAGATCATGACCTGAGCTGAAGTCGGACGCTCAACCGACTGAGCCACCTGGATGCCCCTTGGTTAAAATTTGATCTATGTATTGCGCACAGTGTTGTATGTGAAAAAAGATTACAACACGGTACTTCTTTTCAAAAGGTGGTACGTATAGACAGAGGATCCGGGCAGCCCAGCATCTAGATTTTAGGTGGGGCCTCACGGGCTGCGATCCTCCCTGGGGGTTGGCCCCTCATCCGTTCAGTCTGGAGCCTTTACCTGGGGGTGTGCTACTTGCCAACGCCAAGTAATGAATCCGTTTTCTTGCTGAAAAAGGCGCCCACAGGATGAACTGGTGTCCTGCTATTCTCTCCCTCCCCCGGATGCTTACAAAGCTCTGCAGACTCCGCGTGGGGAGGGGGTTTCACACAGACTGAGCAAGAGTCAGCAACGAACTGACAGGTGATTTCCACTGTCGCCCGTAAACAAGCAACCGCACCCTACACGTTTCTGACCAGCAACAAGCGTGGTCTGTGCACTTAAGAAAGGAGACAGCATCGGGGCGCCCGGGCGGCTCAGGCGGTTAAGCGTCTAACTCTTGATTTTGGCTCAGGTCATGGTCTCACAGCTCGTGAGTTCGAGTCCCGCGTCGGGCTCTGCATCGACAGCGCGGAGCCCGCTTTGGACTCCCTCTCCCTGCCCCTCCTCTGCTCATTCTCTCTCTCAAATACACTCAAAAAAAAAAAAAAAAAAAAAAAGACTGCATTATTATTATTGCCATTTTCCCCTGCTTTCAGCCCCTTCTGTACAAACATCCGCACACGCGCCATGGTAGGCAGGCCGTGTGTGTGGCCCCGGATGGTGGGGCAGCCTCCACAAGGCAGAAGCGTCCTTGAGCCTCCCAGTGTGGTGTCCAGGGCCTCCCCACGGGGCCAGGCGGCCCCGCCCACTCCCTCTGCCCCGTTGCCATGGGAACCAGCATCCTCCAGCCACAGAGCAGCTGCCTCTTCTTTTCATTCTATTTGGGGCTTATTTTTGCTTTCAGTTCCTGGGGCTCCCGGCCTCCCCTCCCCTGTGGCTCATCCGGACGAGGCCATTTGTTTGTGATGAAAGTGGAGATCGCGCACTTGAGCCGTCGGATGCCGCCCCATGCCCTGGCAGCGCCCCCACCTCCCGGGGACGAAGCAGCGTGCTCCCCTCTCTGCTCAGCTCGGCCCTGCCCGAGACAGGAAGCTGGCCCGGGAGCTCTGGCCACTCCCAGGGCGGGAAGGCGGTCTGGTCCACGGAGGCCCCTGGCGCCGAGGCCCCGCTGGGATATGCTCACGGGCCAGGGAATGGGGGTCATTAGCCACCCCTGCGGGTACAGTGCTGGGCTCAGCCCTGCCTGCCGCTTGGGTCCCCTCTGCCTTCTAGAGGGGCTCGGTCACCACCCTGCAAGTGGTTATCACCGGAAAGAGCAGTCCAGGGTGCCCTTCTCTCCCTGCAGGCCAGGAGGAGCTGTGTGTCAGGGAGCCTCGTCCTGGGGACGTGAAAATGCTGTGACAGCCCTGCAGGATGATGACAGGGAGCTCTGACACCACAGAGACAGACGGGGAGGGCGGGCGGCTTTTATTTCCCAGCTGAGTTCACGTCTCCGCGAAGCAAGGGGAAGAAGGGCCGGCAGCGGGTGGCGAGGAGGGGCTGCCGGGCTCCTGGCCGGGGGCCGGGGCAGGCGGCGTGGCTGCAGGTTGGGCCCGAGCCCAAGCCCCCGGGGTTCTTTTCTCTCTGGATGTGTCAGTGATATTGGAGACCCCCACCCCCCCTCCGTGGGCGACTGAAGAGTCACATTTACCCGTCTCTCACCTACGTGGGATGCTGTGAAAGCGTCTGCTGAGAATATCACCTCGAGAAGCAGTTAGGGCACCGGGTAGGCTTCTCTTTGCATCACGGCATTGTGAGCTCTAAAAATGGACCTTCTGGGTGGCAAGGAAGAGCCCGGGCACCCACCATGCCTCAGCCCAGCCCACGTGGCCAGAGGGCGCCTGTGGGTGACGTTTTGCCTCTCGGCTCCTGGATGGGGTCTCTCCAGGGGCTCTGAAATCGGGTATCTCGTCCCCACATGCTGTGCTGTGGTTGGATCGTGCTCCCCAGGTAATACTTTGAAGTACCAACGCCCCAGCACCTGAGAGCGGGACTCCCTTGGGAAATAGGGTCACTGCAGGTGTAATTGGTTAAGATGCGGCTGTTCAGGGGTAGGATGGGCCCCCATCTAGTAAGACTGGTGTCCTCGTGAAGAGGGACGTCGGGACCCGGAGCCACACAGGGAGAAGGCCGAGTGAAGACCAGGCAGAGACTCCACGGTGCGTCTACAAGCCGGGAAGCTCCAAGCACTACTGATAACTTCCAGAAGCTTCTAACAGGGGCCTGGAATAGATCCTCCTTGGAGCCTTTGGCAGGGCATGGCCTCACTGACACCTCTGCCATCTGCCATCAAAATTTGAGAGAACACATTTCTAGTGGGTGAAGCCCCCGGATTGGGGTGCTCTGTCATGGCCGCCTCAGGAATCTGGCAGGACTTGGACCCAGTTAGTTTCCCCTTGCAACCTGACCTTCAGGGCCAGGACCACGTCCCTCCAGGCTGGCACACGCCCCCTTCCACAGGGTGGGTGGAAGGTGGAGGCTGGGGGGCGCCTGGGACGTGCAGGGACGGGAGCACCAAAGGCAGGCGGCAGGATTCAGTCATTTGAGAAGGGACCAGAGGCTGAGTGGAGAGCCGTGCCCCGCAGGTGTTCTGTGGGCTCCGTGAGTGGGCCTAGTGAGTGAGGTGATGCCCACGGAGGCGGGAGGGGGCCTCAAGGGCACCATTCCTGCCCCAGAGACACCCCCTCGGGGCAGTGAGGTTCCTCACCCGCAGTCCAGATGAGGGGCTGAAGCCAGGAGCTGGCTCAGACTTTCCTTCAGACTAGACACAAACTCGAGTTTTAATTCCCTTTCCTGGAAGCTGCCAGGCGATGTTGGTAGTGGTAGGGGTGCCAGGGCCGCCCCCCACCGTGGAGCCACCTGAGCACACCCGGCCCCACTGGGCACAGGGCCACCGGGCTCGCTCCACGGTGGACATGAACTCGGCCCCGGGGCTGAGCTGAGCCGTGTGGATCCTGAGCCCGAGGGCGACTCCGTGGCCGCATCCGAGGTGGATCTGAGCCTCCCTCCCAGCTCCCTGTCCCAGGCCGAGTGCAGGGCCCCGACCCGGTCACACGGGGGGTTCTAGCCTCTCACTAAGGGGATGTCGAAGATGAATTACTGACTCACAACTTCCTGTGAAGGTTCACCAATGCCTTCGCCCTGACGTCCCCAAATCAAATGGGATGGGACGTCCCCAAATCCAAATCAGGTGTCGCGTGGCTGTGATGCAGACGTGGCCTGGTCCCTGGAGGACCGCACCAACGTGGCTTTGAGCCCCCCGGGCTGTTCCCCGAGCCCACCCTGAGGCCGGCGGGCCCCTGTGCATCTCACGGGGCCTCCCTGGGACCATCTGCTTCCCCGTCACCTCCTGCCCTCAAGGACGCTCCTGCATAGCCAGCCTCCCTCACTGAGCGGGTCGCCCTCGATGTTTTAAAATCAGGGAATGATCTTCAGGCGGATGAGTCTTCCTAAGACCAGCTGGTGCGCGTGCAGGGCTATCCGTGGGTTCCCTGTCCCCACTGAGCCCCGCCGAGGTCTGGCTGTGCCCCATCCCGGGAGGCCCCTTCCAGGAGGTGGCCGTGGGCAGGTGGGGAGGCGGGGCTGGGGGAGCATCCCGCAGTAAGTGCTCCATGCACCCGCCCTCCCTCCTCCTCATCTCTTCCGTCCCCCCAAACACTTGCTGTGATCATAGTCCCCAAGGGTCCTGCTGTACGTACACCAGCCTGCTTTCAGGGGCGTCATGAGGCCTGGGGTGCTTTTCTCCACACCACTTGGCCCCCCATGGGAGAGTGACTTCTGTGTCCAGGACGGCCAGAGGCCCCGTGGCCCCTTCTCCCGTGACCTGTTGCTCTGTGCCGTGGGGACGCCCACGCGGGAGCACGGCCTCCAGGCACCAGGGCGCCCTCCCCCGTAACCTCAACGCCTCTTCCTCTCCCTGGGCCCTTGCCAACTTCTCGAGCTTCTCCCGAGCGGGTAAATTAATCTAAGGCTTTGATCTGCGGGCGGATTATTCTTCCTTTGCATGAAGTCATCGTCCTCGCCTCCGTCTGCCAGACTCTCTTCAGCGGGAAGCAGGCTTCTCACCGACCAGCACTTCCCAGCCGGAGCCTGGCCGCCTCCGCAGCGCCCCCGCCCGGCCCAGAACGGAGCCGGGAGCCCCGCAGGAGCCGGGCGCCCCCAGGCCTGAGCTTACCTGCTGCTTCTGGCCGCCAGCTCCTCCCTCATCTGTTTGATGTCGCTCTTGCATTTCTCAATCTCCACCACCTTCAGGCCTTCCACTGGGGCGAGGAGAAACGGGGGTTACCATGGACACGCGTGGAGAACCTTCCAAGGCTGATGACCGGGCTGGCCCTGCACCGCAGGAAGCCGCCCCCCGCGGTGGCAGCGCAGCCATGGCGACCGCGGCGCCCCTCCCCCAAACCCTACACCCACTTTCTCTCCCCAGCCCCCGAAGCACCGGCTGGGGACCCGGGACAAAGAAATCTTATCCTAAGAAGAAAAGGAGGAAATGTGGCCACAGCGCGTTAAGACAACCAGAGGCTCTCAGTAGGCAAAACCGCAGGCTTCCCGGCAAGCACGAAATCACAGTAATAGAAAACCTCCGAATTCTCAGGTCCCGCTGGAGCAGTTAACCGGGAAGGGGTGTGGACACGGGGAGGGGGGTGGCTAGCAGAGCCGGGCTGGGTCACGTTCCCCCAGCCCCACCGCGGGGGGCTGCCTGCCCGGTCGGGACACTGCCTGGAACCAGGGAAGGGACTGGAAAGAACCGGAGCTCGTGCCTCCGGGCGAGCGTTCACCTCCGAGGCGAGCGTTCACCTCCGAGGCGGTTGCTCTGGCAGGAGCACCTGTAGCCCCGAAAAGCTGCCACCAAGCAAGGGGCTTCCCTTCCCTTCCCTTCATTTCCATGAGATCAGTTCTTAAGCCAACAGAAAGATTAGCTTTGTTACTCTGGAATCACACCTCGGTTTTTATGCAAAAAGACAGGACGCAATATGCTCCTCTGTTCCCCCTTTCCTCAAACGTGGTCTGAGCACCTAAACCTGCACACAATTCCCTCCCACGGCCTCGGGGCTGCCCTGGAGCAAGTGTGGGGAGGGAGCCTGCAGAACCCCGAGCACCCCGGGCAGTTTTCTAGACGTTTCCAGGGCCAGGACCCACGCAGGGGCAAGGCTACCTGCAGATACTGCCTCTTTCTGCCTAGAGTGGTGGGGGCTGGAGGGTCTGATGCTCGAGTCCGGTTCTGGTGACTTGTGTTCCTCAGGGGGTGTTGCATAGAAGCCTCTCCATGAGGACACAGGACCGAAACCGGGGACAGGGACAGAAGCCCAGGGACACGGGACGGAAGCCCAGGGACAGGTGACAGAAGCCCAGGGACAGGTGACAAAAGCCCAGGGACACAGGACCGAAGCCCGGGGACGTCAGTGCAGCGGGTTGGGTGGCTGGGAGCAGCCAGGTGGGGAGACCCAGAGAATCTGACCTAGGGGACGGTCCACTCTCTTGCCAAGAGCCCACAGCCTCCTTTGGGAGTGGGGCGTTCTTAGCACTTTCTTGCACCGAGGACCCCACTGGGAAGTGGATGGAAGCTGCGGGTCCCCCTCCGAGCAAAGCACGCCAGCGCGCACCCCTTCTGGTTTGCACCTGGACCTCCCAGAGCGCTGTGTCCGGGCCCTGGGCCACACCGCAGGAGGCTCACCCGCAGGGGAGCCACGGCCCAGCGACATCCGGGGCTCTGCCCTCTGGGGTCCTCTGGGACGCTGAGCTCAGCAAGGGGCAGATTCCACGTAGGTGGGAAGGAGCTCAGTCTTGTTGACATGTGAAGGGCAGAAAATTCCGGAAAGTGAACAGCTCTGGAGAAGAGTCCCTGTATGTGGCACAGACTTTTGAGCCCCAGAGTGAAGAGCCAGGCAGTGGGGGGTCCAAACGGGGTGGCCGTGCCTGTCCTGCCACTCACCATGTTCTAAACATCATGTCTCTTAACACAAGGTTACCTCTGGTTGTCGTGGAAAACAGGGGGGTATAGGGCCCCTCAAAGAATGTTGTAAAATTTATCTGTTCCTACTGCCCCCAGAACAATTCATTTAATATTCTACTGATGTGTATCATTCCAGGTGCTTCTCTCCCAGCCCCGTGCATCGAAACATCTATCTGTCCAACCAGAGTTTTAAAAAGACAAAATTGGGATCATACTGCTTGTTTCGTTTTCTCATTCGCTGATTCACCGTTATTAGTAAGTTAAGAGCACACCCCACGTTAGCGCTCAGTGGGTATGTCATGTTTGATTATAATTATATTACATATAATACGTAATATATATATTATATATTATACTATTATTACATTGGTTCACATAGATCAGATTTCCGGGCCATTTACTGGGAATGATGTTCAAATTAAGTCTTGTGGACAAGGCAGTACAATATCACTAATTTGAGTCCCAGAGATTCAGAATTTATGGCGATTATGGTTATGAGGAGCCCGGTTGCCAAGGACATGGAGAGTGAGTAACAAGGCAGCGAAGCCGTGCATTCATCAACGGGAGAGACGGGCAGGTCGCGGGATTAAAGGCAGAACACGCGAGGAGGGGGCGGGGGCCGTGAGAGCACCCGCACGCCCGCGGCCGCCGCCCCTGTCCTTTCCAGGCTGCCTCTGGAACATTCCACAGCTCACCTGGCCCCACTTTGCCCCTGTTCCACAGGAGGGAGGGGTTTGGTGCAGGACCCCTTCAAAGAGCTGCACAGACCCGGCTGCGCTCTCGAGCGAGGCTGGACGTCGGGCCCCCACGCTGCTGGCTCACCTGCCCACCCTCCAACTTTCAACAGGGGGGCCCAGCGCGGGAGCCCAGGCTAGAGCCCGGAGGGGTGTCGGTGCCCACCCACGGGGAGCCGCGTTTGCCCCCGGCTAATCACAACTGCCTGACCCGTGGCTGGCGCCCCCTGCAAGCCTGGCCGCCCCCTCCAGGACCCGGGGAGGCCCGGGGGGCCTCTGCGAGCCACAGGCCGTCCTGACAGAGAGCCTTTGGGAACGGCTTTCTGGAAGGGGCACCCTGCGTGGGGGCAGGGGCCTCGCTGGGCAGAGATAAGAGCACAGGCCGGGGAGGCAGCTCTGCTCCGTCCCCTTCGCGGGCCGCGGGGCTAGGCGGCCTGGGCCGGCAGGGCCGACGAAAGCGCGTTAAAGACACGGGTGACGAGATCTGTATTTCAGTGTTCGCTCCAGCGGTCTGGGTGAAGAATGTGCATAAAGCACACGTCCCGAGCGGCACAGAGGAAAGCCTGGGTTCCAGCTTCGAGCCTTCCGGATTGTTTGCATGGCCTGGCATTAAACTTTGCGCCACGGGGCCAGCCCTCCCGGTGTGTAGGGTCTGGTCGGGGCCTGGGCATGGGGGCAGGGCGCTTGGTCCCTGAGTCAAGCCCCGAACCGACTCTCCTGCTGCCCTGGTGGTGACGGGAGGCAGGCGGTGATGATCTCACACACATGTTCCAGAACCAGTCATGGGGTCAGGGGCGTCGGCGCGTCTGGTTCATGCCTCTGTTCAGCAGAAGTTCCTCCCCCAGGGGGGCTGGCCTGGGGGGGGGCGGCTTCGAGATTTCATTCTGCCCCTTTCTGCCTCCCGCCGCTGCTGAACGCGTACGGGGGCCGCGTCCTGTGTTACGACACAAAATGCTGTTCTTGCCCCGCCTCAAGGACGCCAGCGCTCACCTCCAGCCCCGCCTCCCCTCCCCTCGCCGCTCACCACCGGCGGCCTAGCGGTTCAGCGAAGCAGAGGTTAAAGGACAAGGAGAAAGAGGCAGGGAGCGCACTCACATTCGACGCGCTTCTCGAGCACCGCCAAGTGATTCGCAACTTCGGCTTTCAGTTCGTTGACTTTAAATGCTCTAGGAAGGAAAACAAGCCAGAACGTAACTCTTAACATCCTCAAAATCACAATGGGCCTGGCAGACACGGGTAGGGGGCGCAGGGGCGAGGGGCTGCTTTCAAGGAGCTCTCGGTGTCTGGGGAGGGGGCTGGGGGCGGGAAGGCCCACCCTCAGCTGACCTCAGGGCGGTGCGCACCTGCTGTCCACGGAGCACCGGGTCGTCTGCTCACAGGACAGCCCACACCCCGCTCCCTGCCCGGCCAGGCACAGAGCCATTCAGGGGACCCGCCCTGTCCTTTCCAGGCTCCAGCCTGTTCAGCGCAGCAGCAGTTAGGCTTTGAGGGTGCGCCACCACCCATAGGCCCTGGGGCAGCAGGAAGCCACCGTGAAATAACCAAGGGACAGAATGCATTACTTCGGGACTGGCAGGATGTTTCGGAAGGGTAAGAAGCCCCACGTCTACACAGGATCTCTGTGGCAATGCTTATTTTGAAGCCCATTTTAAAAGTGGTGTCATTTTGGGATGCCTGGGGGGCTCAGTAGGTCAAGCGCCAGACTCTGGATTTCAGCTCAGGTCATGATCTCACAGTTCGTGAGTTCGAGCCCCACGTCAGGCTCTGTGCTGACAGCTCAGAGCCTGGAGCTGCTTCCGATTCTGTGTCTCTCTCTCTCTCTGCTCCTCCCCCGCTCACACACTGTCTCTCTCTGTCTCTCAAAAATAAACATTAAAAAAAAGTACAAATAAATAAGTAAAAATGGTGTCAGTTCTCGTAGATTGAGCGCTGAATCCCAGGAGAGCCAGTGGAGAAAACTCTCAGCAACGTCCGCTCTCAGGCTCAAAGCGCCCACCTCCCCTGCTGTTTGGTGTAAGGCCAGCGCTTCGTGGGCCCCACCCGCGCTGCCTTAGTTACAGGGGTCCCGCAAGGGCTCCCCCCGGAAGGCCGCCCCTCCGGGTGAGCGATGGGCCGGCCGACACGGCCTCGAGCAAGGGCCCACCGTTGCCGCGAGCAGAAAAGCATACCTCTGCAGAGACTATGTGTCTAGAAGTTTCTGTACCTTGAGAACTGTTCTACGACCTGGGTCAGCATGCTCTGGATTAATTCTTCTTTCTCTGCAGAGAGAAAGAGAAAGACAGATGGCGAACGGGAGGCGTCCGCG
Organism: Proteles cristata cristata; assembly: GCA_017311185.1. Taxonomy (NCBI): domain Eukaryota; kingdom Metazoa; phylum Chordata; class Mammalia; order Carnivora; family Hyaenidae; genus Proteles; species Proteles cristata. Next base: position 89,489 of record JAESUZ010005275.1, read on the forward strand.
GATCACCGGGGCCTGAAACGGGACGTTGCGGGCGGGTGGCACCCCCGGGGCTTGGGGTTTTCCCGTCCGCCTTCAGAGGGCCCCTGCCCTCCTGGCCGGCTCCCACCCACCCGCGTGAGGGGCCTCTGGGCAGAGGGACCCGCGTGAGGGGCGCTCTGGCCCTGCCGGACTCGGCACCGGCCATAAAAAGCAGGCCGGACCGGTCTCTAAATACGGGAAGTCTTCACTTAGTGCCCGGCTCTGTTTTATGGGGGGCAATTACTAGGACCAAGCAAGTTCAAGGCAGATTTCAAAGGTAAAGCGCGGCGTTCTCATGGCGGGGCCTGGCCAGAGGAAGCCGGGCAGGGTGAGCGAGTTTGTTCCTGCACGTAAACCAGGGCTGGGTGATGGCTTTACAATATAACCGGCCAGTGTTCCTGTTTCCTGGCTGGGCGCGGAGCCAGACGCCTCATAGGAAGGCCCAGCCGCTCACGGCCCGTTCTTTCCAGCACCCCGTCTCCTGGGAAGGGGGACCGCGCGCCTTGGCCTCAGGCGGCCGTTCGTCCACACCCTAAACACCGAGAAACCACACAGGACTTACTCCTGGGCCGTGTAATCTCTGCTGGCTCTATGCCTAAAACCCAAACTAACGAAAAACCAAACCAAACCTGTCCAGACGAACAACGACAAAAAAAATCTCAATTATCGAGTTTGGCGCAAAAGCAAAACAGAACGTTCCCGCCCCCGGCTCCGATCTAGGGTCTCCATTTCTAGGAAAGGAATACGCACGGACGCAGAATATGCTCCTCACGGTGTTACCAAACCTGGTGAGAACCAGGACAGCCCAAGTGCCCATCAAACGGACATCAAAGAGATGACGGCACGTCTGTCCTGTGGAACTAAGGTCTGCTACCAGAAATAATATTTTGGAAAACGTTCACTTCGATGGTGACAGGAAAAAAAGAGAGAGAGGTTGTAAACCAGGAACACAGTGTGATCGCGTTTTTGAACACCTTGGGAAGATGTACTTGGGTTGTAAGATTACGTACAAACTTTTTTCTTCTTGTTTCTCTAGATCTAACATATTTCTATAATGAACATATGCTAATTTCATGACAAGTATTTAAAAAACAACCAATATAAATTAGCCCCTTGAGACCTCTCATTCCTTTACTGGCCAAACGAAAAGGCGATGAACCAAGCTTCTGGGTGGCGTTAGCATTCTAGGACTTGATGAGGAGAACAAAAGGGAAGTCTTGTTAAATCTCTTGAAACTGTCAGAGTGCAAACATCATCCAGGACACTTTGAAAGAGTCCCTTTGTAGAGCTGCTGGTGGGTCCGAGGCCCTGTCCTTCAGGGATACCTATTCCTACACCGGGGGAGACGAATGGTGCCTCCATCAGCAAGAGCCACCAGGGAGAGAGCGTCACGGGCCTCCTTGGTGAACTCAGCAGGCTTTTAGATCACGTATTCTGAAATCTTCGGCAAGAAAGGCATATCCTATAATCTTCAAGAGTTAGTGATTTGAGGTCTTGACATAAGTTTAGAAGTACAGCAGAGAATCAATATTTATAGACCACATCCCTTAACAACAGAACGCACATTCTTTTCAGATGCCTGGGAAGCTTATACTAAGAGAGACCACATCCTGGGCCACATAGAAACCTCCAAAAACGTAAAATAACTGAAACCATGTAGAGCACGGTCTCTGACCATGAGAGAATCCAGCTAGAAATCAATAACTGAAATCATAAGAGAATCTTCAAACACTTGGAATTTAACCCTGCACTCCTATGTAATTCAGGGTCAAAGAGGAAGTCTCAAAGGAAATAAAATAGAATTTTATTTGAACTGAATGCAAATGTAAATGCAAATGCAACATATATCCAAATTTAGCTGTGAGACATAGCTAATAGCACTGCCGAGAAGGACGCTTACAGCACTAATGCTTACAACAGAAGAGCGGAAAGACTCTAATCTAAGAGCCGAGAAAAAGAAGGGCAAAATGAACCCACCACAGTAGCAGAAAAAGGAAGGAATTAATAAAGGACAGAACTCAATGCAAAAAAAAAACCCTAGGAAAACAAGGCAGAAAATCAATGAAGCCGAGTGCTGGTTATTTAAAAATATCAACAAGTGGCAAAATCTCTGTCAAGATCGACAGAAATAACACACTGAGAAAGCACAGATTTGCAGTATCAGGAAGAAGGGGGGATCTGACGACAAACCCTGAAGGGAACACGACAGAGAACTCGACACACACAAACGCAAAACCTTAGAGGAAAATGGAACGATTCCCAGAAAAGCATGAATGACCGTGTTCACCGAGTATAACATAGGGAATTGGAACAGCCTAAAACTATTAAGGAAATTGAATTTCTAACTTTAAAACTCTCCCCAAAAGCAATTTCCAGGTGCAGATGGTTTCACTGGAGAATTCTACCAAACATTTAAAGAAGAATCAACACATTTCTAAACAATTTCTTCCAGAAAATAGAAGAGGAGGAACATTTCCCAATTCAATTGATGAAGCCAGTATGAACCTGATTACCAAATCCAGAAAAAGACAACCACAAAAAGGAAACGACAGACCGATATTCCTCATGACTATAGATGCAAAATCCTTAACACGATATTAGCAATTAGAATTCAACTACATATAGAAAGGATTGTACGTTAAGAACAAATGGGATTAATTTCAGGGATGCAAGGCTGATTTGAGATTTGAAAATCAGTGAGGGCAATCTACTTTATTAACAGCTAAAGAAAAAAAACACATGATCTATCAATTCATAAAAAACATTTGGAAAAATATTTAACATCGGTTCCTTTGATAAACTCTCAGATGGGGCGCCTGGGTGGCTCAGTCGGTTAAGCATCCGACTTTGGCTCAGGTCATGATCTCAGGGCTCCAAGTTTGAGCCCCTCACTGGGCTCTGGTGCTGACAGCTCAGAGCCTGGAGCCTGCTTTGGATTCTGTGTCTCCCTCTCGCTCTGCCCGTCTCCCACTTGCCCTCTGTCTCTCTGTCTCTCAAAAATAAATAAACATTTAAAAAAACTCTCAGAAAAGCAGGGACAGAGGAGGACATCTTCAAGCTGATAAAGGATATCTACCCAAACCCTACAGCTCACATTACACTTGATGGCGAAAGACTGACTGCTTCTTTTTTTATATATATATACTTTTTATTTATTTCTAGGAGAGAGAGAGAGACAGCGTGAGCAGGGGAGGGTCAGAGAGAGAGGGAGTCACAGACTGAAACAGGCTCCAGGCTCTGAGCTGGCAGTCAGCACAAAGCCCCACGTGGGGCTCGAACCCACGAACCGCGAGATCATGACCTAACCAAAAGTCGGACGCTCAACCGACTAAGCCACCCAGGCTCCCCGACTGCTTCTTGCTTAAACTGGGACACAGCAGGGACGTCTCCTCTCAGTATTCTCATTAAATGTAGTGGTAGAAGTTCTAGCCAGTGCAACAAGGCAGGAAAAAGAAAAGCAGACCGGAAAGGAAGAAACAAAACTGTCCCCGTTTGCCCACGACAATTTGTGATTGTGATTGTGTACACAAGAAATTCCAGGGCATTTACAAAAAACTCTTAGAACTAATAAATGAGTTCAGCAAGGTCACAGGGTACAAGATAAACGTACAAAATTGTATTTACATACACTAGCAATGACCATGTAGACACCAAAATTAAAATCACAATGCCATTGTATAAACACTAAAAAAACCCTCCAAAATTTACGTCTACATATAACAGAACATATGCAGAAGTTGTATGGTGAAAACCAAAAAACACTGATGGAAAAAATAAAGAAAAAAAAAAAGACCTAACTAAATGAAGAGACATACCATGTTCATGGTTTGGAAGGCTCCACATAGTAAAGATGTCAATTTTCCCCAAACCAATAACGGGTTTAACACAATTCTTATCAAAACTCCAGCAAGATTTTTGTAGAAATAGACACGATTATTCTTTTTTAAAGTTTATTTATTTGGAGAGAGAAAGACAGAGAGAGAGAAAGGAGAGAAGGTGCATGTGGCAGGGGAGGGGCAGAGAGAGAGGGAGAGAGAATCCCAAGCATGTTTCCTTCTGTCAGCACAGAACCCGATGTGCTCGATCCCAGGAACCGTGAGATCATGACCTGACCCAAAATCAAGGGGCAAACGCTTAACCGAATGAACCACCCAGAATAGGCGCCCCTATTCTGACTTTTATATGAAAATGCAAAGGAATTAGAATAGTTAAAACTAGTGTAAAAAAAAGATAAAGTATACTGATTAAAAAATTTTTTTAATGTTTTATTTATTTTTGAGAGAGAGAGAGAGACAGCGTGAGCAGGGGAGGGTCAGAGAGAGAGGGAGTCACAGAATCTGAAGCAGCTCCAGGCTCTGAGCTGTGAGCACAGAGCCCGACGCGGGGCTTGAACCCACGAACTGAGATCATGACCTGAGCCGAAGTCAGACGCTTAACCGACTGAGGCACCCAGGGGCCCCAGAATTTCTTTCAAAACTGGACTTAACCCTCTTAAACCTTGCTGCTACTTTTTCAACTATTTGTTTTTTGGTCATATTCTAAATCCTTTGTTGTCATTTCAACAATGTTCACAACATCTTCGCCGAGAGTAGATATCATCTCAAGAAACCACTTTCTTTGCTCGTCCCTAAGAAGCAACTCCTCATCCATTAAAATTTTATCATGAGATTGCAGCCATTCAAATATAATAACAAAAGAGCTTGAGCTACTCCAAGAATTACCAAAATGTGACAGATCCACGCAGTGAGCAAAGGCTGTTGGAAAGTGCTGACAGACTTGCTTGATACAAACCTTCAATTTATTAAAAAAAAAAAAGAAAAAGAAAGAAAATATGCCCACAAATACACCCAGCTGATTCTGACCAGCACGTCAAAGCAATTCAGTGCAGTAAAGGCGGTCTTTTAAACAAACGGTGCTGGAGCGGTTGAACATTCACAGGCAGGAAAACGAGACTCGATCTAAACCTCACAGTTTATATAAAAATTAACATGAAATGGACCATGGATGTAAAATACAAAACCATGAAGCTGTTAGGAAAGAATGTAGAAAACCTCCAGGTTCTCGAGGGAGGCAGAGTTCTTGGACTTGACACTTCAAACAGGATCCATAAAAGGAAAAACGGATAAAGTGATCTTCGTCAGAAGTAAAGCTCTTTGGGGGCACCTGGGGGGCTCAGTCGGTTAAGCATCTGACTCCGGCTCAGGTCATGATCTCGCAGTTTGTGAGTTCGAGCCCCGCGTTGGGCTCTGTGCTGACAGCTAGGGGCCTGGAGCTGCTTTGGATTCTGTGTCTCCCTCTCTCTCTGAGCCTCCCGTGCTCATGCTCTGTCTCTGTCTCAAAAATAAACACTAAAAAAGAAATTTAAAAAAAAAAGAAGTAAAACTCTCGCCGTGAGAAGGGCTGGTAAAACAATGCAAAGACCAGCTACAGTCTGGGAGGAAACACCGTACAGCCCACCTGACAGAGAGTTGAATACAGAACATGAAAAGAGCGGCCAGAACTCCACAGTAAGTTCTGTGAAATAAACCTGGCAGATTGCCCTTTCACCCCAACACCCCTCAGCGGTAAAAACCAGAACAGCCCAATCTGAAAGGGGCAGGAGACGCTAGCAGGCATTTTATGGAAGTGAATGCACAGAAGGGCATAAATCCCTTTGGAAACAGATTAAAACCACAGTGAAATGTCACAGTGTACTTGTCAAAAAGGCTGAAAAAAAAAAAAAATGACGACAACCCCAAGTGTCCGTAACGATGTGGAGAAACCGGATTACTCCTACTTTGCCGAAGGGAATGGAAAACGGTGCGACCTTTCTGGAAAATGGCTGGGTGGGTTCCGGCAGGAGCTAACCTCGCACGCACCGTACAACTTAGCAACTGCTCCCCGGGCAGAGAAGTGCAAGTTAATGCTCACGACGTTCCCAGCAGCTCTGTGCGTAACAACCGCGACGTACCGGGACGGGTGGCTGACTGTACACGTGAACGACCGCTCTGTAGAACACTCTTGAAATGGCAACATGACGGAAATGGGGAGCACAGAGGCTGTCAGGGGTTGAGGACGAAGAACCTCGGTGGGGATGAAATGTGCATCTGGACTGTCTCGACATCCACGGCACGGCAGTGACATTTTATTATGGCTTCAAAGTTGTCACCGCGCGGGAAAATGCGAAGAGGTATGCGGGCTCTCTCTGTACTTTTCCTTACAACTGTCTACTATTCTATAATTATTTGCAAGCGAAAAGCTCAGGGGCGCCTGGGGGGCTCAGTCGCTCAGTCGGTTGGGCGGCCTATTTCAGCTCAGGTCATGATCTCACGGTTCGTGGGTTCGAGCCCTGCGTCGGGCTCTGTGCTGACAGTTTGGAGCCTGGATCCTGCTTCGGATTCTGTGTTTCCTTCTGTCTCTGACCCTCCCCTGCTCACACTGTCTCTCTCTCTCAGAAATAAATAAAACATAAAAAAAAAAAAAAGAATTTCCAGCCCAAGCGCTTGTAAGTAAAGCTGTTTGTCCCCTCATCATGTACCTTCCCGTCCCCGGTTCCGTCCCAGGGGTGGACATGGGGCCAGCTCGGCCCCCACCCCCACCCCCCGCTGTTCAGGGAGGGCCGGGCTCCCAGGGAGGACAGCGTCCGGTCCCCGCACTCCTGGGTGCTCCAGGTACGTGCATGGCCTGCAGTCTTCGCAGGGGCAAAGAGGCAAAAATGCCTGTGTGCACAAAGGCCGGCTACACCCACACGTCCATAAACAGAGCCCTGATCAGGAAGTGGATCTCCCCGCCCCCGGCTGTCTGGAATTCCTGCAGCGGGCCGCCGCTTCCTCCCGGTGGACTTCAGAGCTGAAAATGAATCGTGATCTCGGGTGTGGACGCCCGGCCGGTGGCAGGCGCTGCTGCGTGAGCCTGAACCTTGGCTGCTGCGGCCACTCAATCGCTGCAGGCCCCTGCCAGCCTCGAGCCCTCCTGGGCACGCTTCCCTCCTTTGGGTGCCGGCCCCTGTGAGCCCCTGGGGGACAGGCTGAGCTCCGGGGGGAGGCGCGTCCTGCCTGTGCTCGGCTGGCAACCCTGACCCCTCCGATAGCCCTAACCCCCTGGATTCGGGCGAGCAACAAGCAGTTTTTAATTGCAAATGTTAGTTATTTCCAACCTTCCCGGTCAGAAATCACAAGAATCTGACACCACGCAGCAAACTCACCTCTTTTCGCCCACGTGCCGTGTGGTGTACACTGACTTTCAAAAATTAAAGTGTATTCAGGTATTTTGCTTTGAGAAATTCTTTTTCTTTTGAAGCTTATTTTGAGAGAGAGAGAGTGTGTGTGCATATGAGTTGGGGAGGGGCAGAGAGAGAGGGAGAGAGAGAGATTTCCAAGCAGGTTCTGTGTTGACAGCACAGAGCCCGACGCAGGGCTCGATCCCATGAACCATGAGATCACGACCTGAGCCGAAGTCAAAAGCTGGATGCTCAACTGACTGAGCCCCCAGGCGCCCCAGCTTTGAGAATTTCTGAATGGCTTTAGGAGCACCCAGCAGTGAGGAGGGTGGCTGGGCGGGTCAGCGCTGGATGCAGCCGGCGCAGCGTGGCTGGAAAATGGGGAGGGTGGAAAGGGGGCTCCTAGGGGACGGAGGCCAGGATGGAGGCCAGGAGGGACCACCGCTGCCCCACGCGATGGCCGCGAGGGAGAGGCGGCTGAGAGTCGCGGACGACCCACACGTGGTGTAGGGACAGCGTGTTGGCAGCGCATCTGGGTCCCCGCACCCGGGCGCTGGTGGACATCAAGGGCGCTGCTCCCGGCTCACCGTGACTCACTCCTCCGCACCCGTGGCTCCTGTAGACACCAAAGATCTGGCTGCCCCATCGACCAGTCCTAAGGACGCAGGCTTCAGCAGGCTTGCGTCGCCTCTTCAGGTCTGGGCTGCCCGTCTTAGCGCGTCGTGGGCGCATGTCCGCGGGCTCCCCAGGTGACCGGCGCCGGGGGCACACGCTGCGGCTGGCGGACTCTCCCCCACGGCAGAGTCTATTTTGGTTCCACGGCGATCTCGGAGGTTGGCGGAGGCTGGGTCCGGCTGTCAGCCCCGATCTGCACTCGAGTGGCCCCAGGGCCCGGCCCCTGGGACAGAGCCAAGCAGACGCCCGGGGGCCAGGTGGCAGGACGGGCACCCGCCCCCACGGTGTTTGCCCAGCGGCTCCCGCCAGTGGCCAGGGCAGAGTCCGCTGCTGCCCGCCTCCGCCCCTCCCAGCCCTTCCGGAAACTGTTTGCTGGTTTCAGAGAAATCCCGAGTCTCCCCCACACGGAGCGACGCGGAAATCGGGTTTCACTGAGCGACAGGACAGCGCAGCTAGAATTCCTGCTCTAAGGGGGGTTTATGTGGTGCGCTAATGCCGTCAGCAGCCAGGCGTGTCCCTCCATCTTGTCCTGAACAGAGTAACGGGGACAGCTGGGCTTTCGTCCCCCCCACACCCGGGCCTGTCCGCACCCGTGCCTCCCCGCCCCCGCCGGCGCCAGTGACCGCAAACAGCGCCCCAGACCCACAGGTCGAGGGCAGGAGGCGTGGGGACGGCGGCCCCTGCCCGCCCCCCCTCCCACCCCGGGCGTGTGTGGGCTGCTTGGGCGTTCACACTAGAACCCCTCTCGGGTGAGGCGCCGCTGTCGCACACGCCACGGCGGAGCAGCTCCAGCCGTCGCTGTGACTCCAGCGGTGCTTCCCCTTGTCAGTCTCACCCGGAAGCAACAGAGTGAGATACGGAGCACCCTTCCAGAAACACGGACCGGACGCACTCTCCGGAGCACTTACGAAACCAACACTGCTTGCTACCCTTCACAAACGGGGATCTCACTTCGCACCGGGGAAAATTATGCACATTACCGGGCGCCACAGACGCCCCTGAGGCCCTGAAGGTAAGGTGCACATTTCTGTGCCTCTTTTCCAGGGCTCTGCCCTGGGGGACAGAGAGGGGAGTCCCTGTCCGCCCCTGCGCACCCCCTGCCCCGTCCCTCCTTCTCGGGGTGCCACCACCCTTGTGCAGGGAAGCAGAGGGGTGAACTCACCTCTGCTCCAGTTTCCCACCCCCAGCCCTTCTAGCCGGTAGAGGACGTTCTGGGCCAGGGCACAGACGTCGGCAATTCAGTGTTTATGGACGTCATAAACGAGCCATGCAGAACGCGACTGCTTCCCTTATGAGCCAGGAGCACGGTCAAGACACATGATTAACAGTGAGCTCACCTTGCTTCTTAAAGGGACAGGTGCCTTGCCAGGGTCTGGCCTACGGAGCAATCACTCACGTTTATCAGCGGCCAGAGGGGCGCTTCCCCACGACTGGTGGTGACCTTGAGTCATGCTTTTGCCTCCTATTAGCCTTCAGGTGTAACAAAAAGCAGGTGGGCAGAAGGACCCGGATGGCCCCGCGTGAGACTCCGGAACGTATCTTGCCTGCAGGGTCGTTAAGGACCCATGGCACCTCGGGGGCAGGAATAGGGTGCAGCTCTTCCCCTTCGGGTTTCGGAGAGGGGGCTTCATATTCTGCAGTTTCATTTGACCCCAGATGTCTGGATTCGAGTTCTCTCTCTCTGCCCTTCTCTCCTCTTTTTTTGCAAGATGCCTCATGTGTGAGGGGAGCTGCCCCTGGGGCAGGGAGCAGTGCAACTTTCCTTCATTGTTTTATGGATTGCAGCAACCGCAACGATCCGGACTGAGCTCTGACTACCGTCCGGGCCCTGTTCTAAGTGGCTTGCACACATCGGTCATTTAATCCTCTGAGTGCCTTAGGTGGCCGGGTGATGCAGCGAGAAGCCTGGCTCTACATGGCCAAACTCATCGTGGCCCCCCTTCCCCCAGTCATACTTCCGTTTAGGGCTGCAGAGATGGGGCGGGAGGGTGCTTACCCACAGGGAAAAGGTACTCTGCACACATTCCTCCTCTCCCAGAAACACCCTCTCCCTGTGCTTTTGAGAGAGAAGGGTGTGAGCACGACATTCTATTGAGGACGCTCTGGAAGAATTTGAATTTGGCAACTAGCAGTGGGGTGTACATGTTGGCGGGACTCTGTTCACTAGATGATACCCTGCACACATCAAAACAACACAACGGGATTAGTTTCTGGAAGAATTCTGCAGGAGAGACTCTGAGCCAATAAACTCATTGATTATAGTACAAAGGACAAGATTTTGCAAAAATCTATTAAAGATTATACAGACTGGCAACTAAAGGTTTCGCTCCATCTGTGGACTTGGACGCGTCGTGCACAGTTGCAGAGGCTGTAGCGAAAGGAATGGAAAATGGCTAACTTACTACTTGTAATAACCAAAGGTGGGAAGCAACATCAATGTCCACCGATGGGGGACTAGTTGGATAAACTATGGTGCATCCCCGCAGCTGTGCTGCTAGAGAAGAAAGGAAGAAGGCTCCTAAGTTCTTCTGTGGAGCTAGCTTACCGTGCGGGGTGGTAGAATGCGGAAAGCTGCAGGCTCACGGGGTTGAGGGTTCAGAGGGCAGAGCCTGGGTTCATCAGAGAGAAAGTGGAAATGAAAGGGCTAAAGCTCAAAGAAGGAAGTTTGTGGTTGGCGTGACCAGTTCTGTAAGAACTCTCCTGTTCCTTCCCTAATCTATCTCTGAATTGCACACTTATGTGCCTAGTCGGGCGATAGAGCTTAGCAGACATATCAGTGCTGCCAACCACACGGCAGACAAAGCTTGGAGTCTGAGTCCAGTTAACTTCGAGGGCTCTGACAAACACCTCGGGCTTCTCCCTCTCCCTCTCTCTCAAAACAGATAAATCAACTTAAAAAACCAAAAAGCCAAAGTGATCACTCAATAATTTAGCTGCCAGTTAGAACAAAAATGAACACTCTTCAGAGGAAGATAACAAAATCCAGAGTCTCTGCAATGCACTATTCATAATGTAAATCTACACTAAAAAAGAGACATTTGAGGAAACAGGAAAATGTATTATGGAGTCAAGAAAAAAATATACCTCATAGAAACCCTAGATGATTCAGGTGCTGACATTAGCAGACCGAACACTTAATGAAGCAATTATAGGTATGTCGGAGGACTGTAAGAAAATGACGCTAGTAAATAATAAACAGATGGAGGATCTCAAGACAGTTATCTACAACTAGGAATCCTATTAAGATTGTAGAATTTAAAAGCATATCCCAAGAATATAGCAGTTTGAGTAAACAGAAGAGTCAGGAAAACTGAGGACAGATGAAAGAAATTATGCGACCCGAAGAGCAGAAAGAAAAGACTTTAAAAAATAACAGAGCCAACCACCTGAGGGATAATAGCAGACTTCTAACATATGTGAAATTAGAATCGCAGAAGGAAAGGTGAGATTGGATGCTGTGTAAAATACGTTTAAAGAAATAAAAGTGAAAATTTCACGAATTTGGAGACAACACGAGTTTACAGACCATGGATACTGAATAAATACCAATTAGGACAAACAAACAAACAAACAAAACACCAAGGCAGGTACATTCTAATCAAACTGCTGGAATCCAAAGATAAAGGTAAAACACCTGAAAAGCAGCTACAGGGGAAAAAAGGGACACATTCTTTGCAGGGGAATAATGATCATGTAAAAGCTGATTTCTCATCAGAAATGATGAAGGCAGAAAAAAAAAGGAACCAACTTCCTTAAACTTCTTTCAAAATACAAAACCAAAACCAAACCACGAATGCAGAATTTATACCCCGAGAAACCATCTTTCAACATGAAGGCAAAATAAAAATGTCTGGATAAACAAAAGCCAAGAGAATCAGTCACTAGCAGTTCTTCACTGCCAGAGATGCTAAAAGAAAACAGAAATTCTTCAGACTGAAGGCCTATGGCACCAGTGAGAAGCTGGAATCTATGGGGATAAATAAAAGCACCAGAAATGACACATATGTAGGTGACCATAAATTATCTTTGGGGCGCCTGGGTGGCTTAGTCGGTTACGTGTCCGACTTTTGCTTAGGTCATGATCTCGTGGTTCGTGGGTTCGAGCCCCGCATTGGGCTCTGTGCTGACTGCCAGCTCAGAGCCTGGAGCCTGTTTCAGAGTCTGTGTCTCCCTCTCTCTCTGACCCTTCCCTGCTCAACTGTCTCTCTCTCTCTCCTAGAAAAAAATAAAAATATTTAAAAAAATTATCTTTAGGGGCAACTGGTAGGCTCAGTTGGAGGAGTATACAATTCTTAATGTTATTTTATTCTTGAGAGAGAGAGAGAGAGAGAGAGAGAGAAAGCATGAGTGGGGGGGCAGAGAGAGAGGGAGACACAGAATCTGAAGCAGCTCCAGGTTCTGAGCTGTCAGCACGGGGCTCGAACCCACCGACCACAAGATCATGATCTGAGCCGAAGTTGGATGCATAACCGACTGAGCCCCGCAGGATCCCCACGCAGTTCTTACTTTTCATGGGAAGCAGTAAGACATTAACTCTAAATAGACTAAAAAGTTAAGGAGGATTTAAAAATGGGCAAAAGATCTGAAAAGACACTTCACGAAGAGAAGACATGTGGGTGGCAAATAAACACAGGAAGAGATGCTCCACATCCTATGTTCGGGAAGTGCGAACTCACACAGCAATGCGTGAGCACCGCACACCCATGAGAGCGGTGAACGTCTGGACCGCCGATGACACCAAGTGCTGGTGAGGACGTGTGGCAATAGGAGCCCTCGTTCACGGCTGGCGGGACGCAGGGCAGGCAGTTTGGAGGGCAACTGGTGGCTTCTCACCAAGTGAGATGCCCTCTTAGCAAACGATCCAGCCATTGCGCTCCTGGGTATTTGCCCAAAGGAGTCGCACACTTACTTCCACACAAAACCTTCATGCAGATATTTAGGGCCACCCTGTTCATAATTGCCAAGACTCTGAGGCAACCATGACGGCAAGTGGATAAATAAACTAGAGAGCATCCATGCAGTGAAAGATTATTCAGCACTAAATGGAAATGAGCCGTCGCACCACGAAAAGACGTAGACGTACCTTATATGCATATTACTAAGGGAGAGAAGCCAGTCTGGAAAGGCTGCATGCTATAGGATTCCAACGGTGAGCATTCTAGAAAAGGCAGAACCACGGAGAGAGCAAGAAGACTGGTGGCTGCCGGGAGTCTGGGGGGAGGGACGAATGAAAAAGTGTAATGAACACGAGGATTCTTCAGGCAGAGACACCGCTCTGACGGCCACTGTGACGGTGACACACGGCATTCTGCATCCATTAGAACCGGGGCACGCACGATGACAAGAGCGAACCCTAACGTAAACTATGGACTTTGGCCGACAATGACAGGCCAGCACTGGCTCCTTGACTGTAATGTACTAGCTCTAATGCAGGGTGTCGGCGGTGGGGGGGCTGCAGGAGTGGGTGGGGAGGGACTATGTGGGAACTCTCTGTACCTTTCACTCAATTTTGCTACGAATCGAAAACTGCTGTAAACAATAAAGTCTATAATTACAAAAAACAAAAACAAAAAACAACAAACCCAAGGATGCGTCCTGTAATACCTACAGCAATTCAACGAAAACTAATGCTAAAAAGTATAGCTATAGAGGAAATACAAGGAATAAAATACAATCCAAAATTACTCCAATTAACCCTAGTGAAGGCAGAAGGGGAGGAACAGGAAATGCAGCCCAAGATCAATAAAAGACAAATAGCAACATGGTGAACCTAACCTCAGTCATATCAATAAATGCATTACATTTGAATGAACAGAAGAACTAATACTAAAATTACATACAATCTTATAGAAAACAGAGAGATGAAAGCAAACCTCTCAACATGTTTTTTTATGTAAAAAATTTAAAAAAAATTTTTAATGTTTATTATTTTGAGAGAGAGAGAGACAGAGACATAGAGACAGACTACGAGCTGGAGAGGGACAGAGAGAGAGGGAGACACAGAATCTGAAGCAGCTCCAGGCTCTGAGCTGTCAGCACAGAGCCAGACACGGGGCCTGAACCCATGAACTGTGAGAGCATGACCTGAGCTGAAGTCGGACGCTCAACTGAGTGAGTCCCCCCAGGTGCTCCCCTCTGCAATTTTTTTAAATGTTTATTTATTTTTGAGAGAGAGAGAGAAAAAAAAAGAGAGACAGAGTGCAAGCGGGGCAGGGCCAGAGAGAGAGGGAGACACAGGATCCAGGCTCCAAGCTGTCAGCACAGAGCCCGACGTGGGGCTGGAACTCATAAACCATGAGATCATGATCTGAGCCAAAATTGGACGCTTAACTGACTGAGTCACCCAGGCGCCACTCTCAACATGTTTTATAAGGGCATGATAACCATATATAAACATAACAAAGCCATTACAAGAAAAAAGTTACAAACCAATATCCCAATTGAACACTAACACAAAAATCCTTAACGATTCTTAATATTATTAGGAAATCAAATTTAACATTATATAAAAGATAACACATCTTACATCAGGGTAGAGATCCTGCATACCTTTTATTTATTTATTTATTTATTTTTAAATTTTTTTTTTAATGTTTTATTTATTTCTAGGAGAGAGAGAGAAACATCATGAGCAGGGGAGGGTCAGAGAGAGAGGGAGTCACAGACTGAAACAGGCTCCAGGCTCTGAGCTGGCAGTCAGCACAGAGCTCGACGCGGGGCTCGAACCCACGAACCGCGAGATCATGACCCGAGCGAAAGTCGGACGCTTAGCCGACTAAGCCACCCAGGCGCCCCTCCTGCATACCTTTTAAAACACTCATTCCTAAATATTTTTCTAGGAATACAAAGGCAATTATCATGGAAAAGCAAAGTTGTTTTAGTGTTTGAAAATCAGTCAACGAAATTCACTATCTGAACAGAATAAAGGAGAAAAACTATATGATCACCCAGTAGATGAAGAAAGAGCATGTGACACAATCCAATACCTGTTTATGATAAAAAGCATTAGAAGCCCAGGAATAAAAAGATTGCCTCAACCCATCTCAGCAGATGCAAATACAATGCCTGATGCAATTTATCAGGATTTTTGTCAGAGAACATTTGACAGAAAACGAGGGGAAGAAGACTCATTCCACCCCGCAAGGGACATCTACAACACACCTGTGGCTCATGTCACACTCGGTGGTGACAGCGAATGCATTTCTGCTAAGGCCGGGATAAAGTAAGGGCGCCTGGGGACTCGGTCAGTTAAGCGCCCGACTTCGGCTCAGGTCATGATCTCAGGGTTCGTGGGTTCAAGCCCGGCGTCGGGCTCTGTGCTGACAGTTCAGAGCCTGGAGTCTCTCCTCTCTCTGCCCCTCCCCTGCTTAGAGTCCTCCTCTCTCTCTCTCAAAAATAAATAAACATTAAAAAAATAAAGAGAGGTAAAAGTGTCTTTAGTATCAGAAGATATGATTGTTTTTATGGAAAATCCTAGGAATGCAGAGAATAACTACCCGAACTAAGAAATGAATTAAGCAATGACAGAAGATATGTGTCAACTTATGAAAACGTGCTGTATTTTTATAAACAAGCAGAAAACAAATGGGTAATGAAATTCAGATCCCCTTGACAATGACGCTAGAAAACAGAAAATGTCATGGAATAAGTTTAACAAAAGATACGCGGGACTTTTATCTTGAAAGCTAAAACACTCTGTTGAGACAAGTTAAGGAAGGCCTAAGTGGAGGGGCGAAGCATGTTCATGGGTTAGAAGACTGAGTATTGTTAAGATGTTAGTTTTCCCAAATTAATCTCTATATTGGATGCAATCCAAATCAAAATCACAGATGGCTTAAAAAAAAAAATGGCATGGGGGCGCTGGAGCGGTTCAGTCAGTTGGGTGTCCAACTTCGGCTCAGGTCTGATCTCACTGTTCATGAGTTCGAGCCCCACATCGGGCTCTATGCTGACCACTTAAAGCCGGGAGCCTGTTTTGGATTCTGTGTCTCTCTCTCTTTCTGACCCTCTCTCGCTTGCACTCTGTGTGTCTCTCTCTCTGTCTCAAAAATAAATAAACATTCAAAAAAAAGAAATGGACACGTTGATTCCTAATTCTGAAATCTGTAGGGAAAAGAAAAAGACCCATGTAACGAAAATAACTGTAAAAGAAACACAAATGTGGACGACTTCCTGGTTCTAAGCCCTAGCAATGGAGCCTACAGTGTGTTATTGGTGTCAAGATTAGATAACAGATGGATGAAACAGAACGGAAAGGCTACAAACTGGCCCATACATAGAGACAAATAATTCTCTAGGAAGGTGTCTAAGTGACTCAACGGCAAAAGGGAAGTCTTTTTAACAAGTATCGCTATGATGACTTAATATACATATAGGAAAAAAAAAATGGTTGACCCCTACCTCACACCACACACAAAATTAATTTAAATTGAATCATTGGGGCGCCCGGGTGGCTTAGTCGGTTGGGCGTCCGACTTTTGCTCAGGTCATGATCTCGCGGTTCGTGGGTTCGAGCCCCGCGTCGGGCTCTGTGCTGACTGCCAGCTCGGAGCCTGGAGCCTGTTTCAGTCTGTGACTCCCTCTCTCTCTGACCCTCCCCTGCTCACGCTGTCCCTCTCTCTCTCTCCTAGAAATAAAAAAACATTGAAAAAATTAAAAAAAAAATAAATTGAATCATAGACTAAAATATAACAGCTATCATTCTCAAATCTCCTACAATTTTATCTTGTCTTTTCTATCTGGGGGTAGGAGAAAGTTTCTTAGGGAAGACATGGAAAATACAATACATACAAGAAAAACGTTAACAAGTTTTTACAAGTAATTTAACAATTAGACTGTATCGGGTTAAAAACTCTGCTCATCAAATGCCCTCATTAAGAAAATGAAAAAGGCAAGTCATGAAGTGGGAAAAGATATTTGCCATACATATATCTGACAGATGAATTATATCCAGAATATAGAGTTTCCTACAAAACAGTAATAAAAAACAAACAAACAACAAAACACAAGCCTGTTTACAAAATGAGCAAAACACAGAGAACAGACACTTCACAAAGTTAAGATATTCAAACAGCCAATAGGCATGTAATAACACGCTCAATAATCATTAAGTCATCTGAGAAATGTGAACTAAGACCATGATGAGGGGCACCTGGGTGGCTCAGTCGGTTAAGCATCTGATTCCGGCTCAGGCCATGATCTCGAGGTTCATGGTTCGAGGCCCATGTTGGGCTCTGTGCTGACAGCTCAGAGCCTGGAGCCCGTTTTGGATTCTGTGTCCTTTTCTCTCTACCCTTTCCTGGCTCTCTCTCTCTTTCAAAAATAAATAAACGTTAAAAAATTTTATAAAAGACCGTGATGACATATGATTTTATACCTCTCTGACGTCTAAAAAGTTAAAAGCTGAGATGTCGTGTTGGGTTGTACGTACGGCACCCGGCTCACACACGGCTGGTGGGGTGTAACAAGGCACAGCCACTGGGGAAAACCGTTTCTCATACCGTCAAGCATCTGTTTACCGTACGTTCCAGTGACATCGCTCATGGGTTATTGCCCAAGACAACGGACAGAGATGTCCACAATTTGTACGATTTTTACAATGAATTACCCAACATCCCTCAGCCGCAGAAGCAGTGATCCAGCGGTGGGAAATTCACGGAGGAACACTACTCTACAACATGCAGGTTACTGAGTGACACGCATGCGTCTTAGAAACATGATGCTCACAGAGTCCCGACACGGAATGGCATCTACGGAATGACTGTGCTCCCGCGAAACTCTGGAACAGGACCCAGTGGTCTGTGCTGACAGAAGTCGGAGCAGTGGTTTCTTAGGGTAAGTGGGCACTGACTCGAAAGGAGGAGCAGGGGACTTTTCAGGGTGACAGACCGTCCTTCATCTCAGTGGGGCGGTGGTGACACACGTGTGTGCTGTCATCAAGCTCATCAAACTGTGCCCTTTGGGTGTGCGCATCTCAGCCTCGTGGGACGCGGGTGTACGTGGCTCTGCCAGGTCCTCACACGTGCCCAGAGGCAGACAGCCGTCCTAGAGGCGCCCTCCCCGAGGTCCTTGAGCTAATGCTCGGACACTGCCATTTCCATGTCACCAAATTCTGGGGGCGGGACTCAGATCCCCAAGGCCCCGAATGACTGTGTGACGCCCACGTGTCTGGCAGCAACGCGCTAGGTGCCACTGCCTTTGTCGCTGGGACCGGGTGGCGCAATTCCCTTAGGATAAGACAGTGGCAGTGGAGCAGGGCTGGTCTTCACTGCCACGCAGCGTCCTTTCCGTCCCGGGAGGGGCGCACGGCAGGGTGACCGAGGCTGAGACCGGACGCTCTTCGGAGGGAAGCTGTGCTTAGAACGGGAACACTATGGAGAACGTCACTGTCCCACGAGCAACGCGTTTGTGCCCAGGCCTCAAGCACGCACGAGACTCGCAAGTGACAGCAGCCAGCGGTGTGCGCGGTTTTCGACTTTCGGGCAGTTCCTGTCCTAGGAAATGTCAGCAGTGCCAGGGAGGCGTGACCGCAGCCCTCGGTCACTACCGGCGACACCGGCCGAGTGCCAGGAGCCGGGCTAAGCACCGTGCGTGAATTCCGCCATCGGTCCTCGCGAGAACCCCACTGGGGTGTGTTTTCCAATTCCTGTTCTGCAGGGGGACTGAGGCGCAGTGTGGTCGGAAGCCGTCCGAGACCATTTCACCCGACTGACAAGGGACAGAGGACAGTTTTCGGGTCGGTGCCTGGAAGCCGACCCACAGACCGGGGGGGAGACCCCCAGGAAGTGTGCAGGACTGAGGCGGCAGGCGGGGGGGGAGCCCAAGGAGGGTGAGTGAGCGCCTGGCTGTCGCCGGGAACCCCTGGGCAACTGTGACGGCGGTCTCAGAGGATGGTCCAGCACCGGCGAGGGTGCCGAGGCACTTCTGACCCTTGGCCCCCTCTCCCAGTGCGGGGACGGCCCCTGGGGCGGCGAGCCCTCCCCGCTTCCGGTCGGCCCTGCACACGGGAGGTCTGCAGGGAGGCCGGGGGCTGGGGTGGCAGGATGCTGACGGCGTCTGACCCAGTATATGTGAGAATACTTCATCTCAACGTGCATCACATGAGAGCATGCACACCCACGTCCCTGCAGCATCACAGCCAAAAGGCTTCGGTGGAAACCACCCCGAGGCCGTCAGCTGATGAAATACTTAAACCGTGGCTCATCGCCTCGTGGGGAGGTGGCTCTGCCGTGAACAGGAGGGGAGTACTGACACCCAGGAGCCCCGACGACATCGACCACTCCTCACCACCCCCACTGCCTCCATGCTCTGCTCCGCCTGCGGGAATTACAGCTTCCTGGTGAGCCTTTAAGGCCCTGCGTGCTGAGACCCTGACACCCCCCAACCTCACCTCCAGGAGTTCGAGGGACACCCCGGAGGCGTCACACCTCAGCAGCAGGGCCCAGCCACCCCCGGATCCCCGTCCACTCAGCCATGCTAGCGAAGTCGGAAGACCGCTCTCACAGGCATCAAACTGGGTTGTGAGTCACTTAACCGCCTGCCGGGACAGAGCTCACACTCTTTAGTGGGAGAAAACAAAATCCAGATGACCACCAGTACAGCAAAAAAATGAAAATGTGGATTCATATGAAGAACTATAACTGCTGAAAGCCAAAAATGAGTCCCAGTGGATTTGGGGGCTTACAATGCATGAAGGACTCAGTAAAATGCAAGACACCAGCACAGGGCCCGGGAGACGTGAGCACATGGCTCTGAGACCCACACCCTTGCGAAGCAGCATAATGCAATTTATTATTTCTTTTTTATTTTTAAGTCTTGAAAATTTTTAATGTTTATTTTTGAGAGAGAGACAGAGACAGAGTGCGAGCAGGGTGAGGGCAAAGAGAGGGAGACACAGAATCCAAAGCAGCTCCAGGCTCCGAGCTGTCAGCACAGAGCCAGACCTGGGGGCTCGAACCCACGAACCGTGAAATCATGATTGGAGCTGAAGTCAGACGCGTAACCGACTGAACCCCCCAGCACCCGGGCGCCCCAACACTGTCACTTTAAAGACGAGACAAGGCGCAGACACAGCAGTGCGTCATCACCTCATCCCGGCCAGCACGGGATGCGTGCCTTCAAAATTCGATTCTGTGGCCATCAACCTTATAGAAATCAACATTAAATTAACTTCATATTTAAAAAGGAAAATAAATCTCGATGTAGGTCTCAGGCCATACACACAAGTCACCTTGCAAGGAGCACAGACAGACCTACAGGTACAAGCTAAAAATATAAAACCTTCAGAAGAAAGAACGCAAAGAGAAAGCCTCGCAGAGAGGGGATGGACTAGGGCTTCTCAGATATGGTCCCAAAAGTGCAAACCATAAAAGAGCAACATCAATAATCTGGGCTTAATCAGAATTGAACACTTCTACTCATTGAAAGGCATGGATGGGAAAATGAAGGAGCAAGTTCTAGGCCGGGAGAAAATATTTATGATGCACGTCTGACTAAGGGTGTGCATCTCCAGTAAATCAGAACCACTCACTGTTCAATAACAGGGAAAGCAGTCGACAACAACAGCTCATGAGACAAGATTTATGACCGGTTAGTAAATACATTCACCATCATTAGTCACCAGGGAAACAGAACTCCAACACATGCAATATCGCTCCACACCCATTAGAATGATTAACGTAAAAAGGACCAGCAATTCCGAGCACGGAGGCCGGGGAATGCTCACCCAGGGTGGGTGCGGAGGCAAGATGGTGCCCCTACTTTGGAAAACCTGATGGGCAGTTCTTCAAATACGTACTTAACCCTATGACCTGGCTGTCCCGTTCAATCCGAGAGCAATGACAATATAAGTCCCCACAAAGCCATCCGCTTGAATGCTCATGGCAGCCTCATCATAAAAGCCCCCAGACTGGGAATAACCCGTTGTCCTTCGACGTGTGGATGGGCGATCTCACTGGCGTCCAGCCGTTACCATGAATCACTACCCAGGAACAAAAACGAATGAACTACTGGCCCACCCACCACACACACACGTCTCAAAGATGTTAGGCTGAGTCAAAAAGGAGTACACGTCCTATATAATTCCTTTTATACAAAGCTCTCGAAAAAGTAAATCTACAGTGTCAAAAGCAGGTCAGCTGCTAACAGGCCAGGGGTCGTGGTGGGGGGCGGTTAACTGGGAAGGGACATCAGAGAACCTTGTCGGGTGATGTAAAGGTTCTGTGTCTTGATTTGGGGAACAGTTACAAGGGGGTATGAAATTTTCAAAGCTCATCACAATACACACTTAAACGGGAATGTTTTATGATGCATGAATCATGCATATGAGAGAGAAAAGATCCAAAAAGAAATGGGATTTTACCACCATAACATCACTGACCGCACCGGGCATCCCGGGGGCTGGGGACTGCGGATGCCCCGCAGTCTGACGTGCAGACTTTGGTCTGAGCGTGCAGGAGAGGCTCTGTGTCCAGGAAGACAAGGGTGGAGTGTCACCCAGGGTCTGCTAAGTCCGTGGGGACAGCCTGGGAGGGAGGCCCCTGAGGGGTCGTCAGGGGAATACAAGATAGGGCTTTGCATTCTGCAGTAGCATAGGGTTTTCCATTCAAATGCTTACCTAATATATATTCAATCACAGGGGCAGCCTGGAGCCTTCTTTTTTTTCTCTTAATTTTAAAAATGATAGCAGAGCCTTACCAGACAGCTGCTTGATGGCCACGGGTCTCACTTTGTACGGGGTGCTGCAAGACAGAAGACACTTTGCTGTGACACGCTGTCAGAACGTTCCCGGCACGCCTGCTACGGGAGATAAGCACTCGGGAGAAATCAGAATTCAGTGGATTAGGGTTTTTGTTTTTTGTTTTTTGTTTTTCCTGAAATTAGTTTCTTTGGCTGTTCTGAGCTTCCTTGTTCGGAAGAATGCCAGATACTTTAAATATATCATTTAAATGGTGAGCTCCTCTATAATGTTCATATGTGGTGAATGAAACAGATTTTAGAATTGGTACCATGGACCGCACAAGGCCACGCCAGCACCTGACTCACGCGGGGAACTCGCTCTGTCCCTGGCCTGGTCCCGGCTCCTGACAGCCGCCAGTCGCCTGCGTGAACACGCACCGGCCTCTTGCTGGCGGCACCTCCAGGAATCACGAGGCCCCAAGGGGGTGGACACAGAAGATCAGCTCCTGACCCACAAGGACTTACGGCAAGGGCGGAAGGGAAAGGCGACTGAGCCAACAGAAAATAGTTCAAAAGGACAGGAATAGGTGATAGCTCGTAATAGGTTTTTAAAGAGGAACCTCAAGAGAGATGCTGTTTTTGTTTTGTTTTGGTTTGGTTTTTTACCCAGTGGTTCAGCAAAACTGAAAAACCTTATAGCAGGCAGGCTGCAAGGGCACAAGGAAGCATCGCTGGGCGAGTAGGGACGGTCATGGCCTTGGGGAAGGGGTCCTGGCGGGACTGGCTAACGCGCCAACACGCAATCGTTGGACTCGGCACAAGAATCTGGGAACATGTCAGGTGAAACCTTACTAGACCGTTGGGACATCGTCCCATGTCCTGTGTTCAGGTCGTTCGTTCAACAAATTGTTCCCGGAGCGCTCACACATCAGGTACAGGTGACAGGGCAGTGAACTAGACAAAAATGCTCCTGTCCTCACGGAGCTGACGTTCCACGTTCAGACATGCATGGGAGGGACAGGCATTCCCGCGCCATTGGAACGGCTAAGCTCTAGAAATTCTCCAGCCACGGCCACAGGGGACTGAGGATGTATCAGCCGTGCCGCGGAGGGTCATTCGGTTGCCAGTGAGGAAGGTGAGTGTGCAAGTGTGGACCCGAAGGAGGGCCCGCCACACCCCGCTAGGCAGAGAGAGCAAGCTGTGCAGCAACAGGCGGTGAGCTCAGTTCTGGAAAATGGAGAAAACCTGGAGGGATTCACACAGGTAACGGTATCGCCTGGGATACGTACATGTGGCCTAGCAGGTGCGGCCGCACGAAAAACTCTTACAACCGAAAACACTAATGACGTTTAAAAGCAAAAACCATGTGGGGGCACCTGGGTGGCTTAGTCGGTTAAGCGTCCGACTTTCGCTCAGGTTATGATCTCGCAGTTTGTGGGTTCGAGCCCCGCGTCGGGCTCTGTGCTGACTGCCAGCTCGGAGCCTGGAGCCTGTTTCAGTCTGTGACTCCCTCTCTCTCTGGCCCTCCCCTGCTCATGCTGTCTCTCTCTCTCTCTCCTAGAAATAAATAAAACATTAAAAATTAAAAAAAAAAAAAAAAAAAAAAAAAGCAAAAACCGTGTGGCGTGGTTATCCTGGGTGACAGACGGACGGACAACTCCGTGACGGATTCCGCCTCCCGGCACGGAGCGCAGAAAAGCGAGTCCACGTCCTCAGGCCCCCAGGGGAGTGCCCTGCTTCACGTAGGAACAGCCCCTGCTTCAGCAGGTCTTCTGGAAGTTGGTTTTCCGGAACCTGGGGTTCATTTCGCTACAGAGACTTTGTCACGATGGTGTCTGGGTTCAGGCCGTTCAGGTAACAGGTTAGTGAGAATCCACGTGGGTTTGAAGCGTGGCCCTACGTGTGGAGGGTGGGCCTGAGGGGGCCGGGGCGGGGCCTGGGGCGGGAGGGCGCTCAGCGAGCATCAGTCCTCACGGCCTCAGTGCAATGAGCGGGGCGGCCTGTCACCCCCCTGGGCTCTCCAGGGAGGCGTCAGCCGCAGCACCTGGCTGAGCCCCACTGACGTTTCCTCGCGCGGTTGAAGCGTCTGTCTCTCTCTTCGGAGGGGGGTCTGAAGCAGTGGGGGGCAGAAATGGAAGGGGTAGAAACTTCAGGAAGCAACACCTTGTCGTTTGGACGCCACGGGATCCAGAATGCTCCTCCGTCCAAGAAGGAGCCCTCGGCGCAGACGGCTCGGGGTCCTGCCAGCGGCAGCTGCACAAAGCGGTTGCGTCTGTTCCCACGTGTTGGTCATTAGGACTCAGGCTTGCTCAGCGATCGGTTCTGCTTCCTACCGGCTCCCAAAGAGCGGAAAGCAATTCGGCCTGTTGTCAGTGCGTTCCGGGTTACTAAAGTCCGGTCTGAACACTCCCTGATGCGACAGAATAGCCACGGGGCCTGGGAAGGGTCAGGGAGTCCCCACGGACTCCGGGCCACGGGGTGGCCGACAAGGACCGGATTCAGACGGCGCACGGAGGTGGGGAGCCCAGCTGTTATGGAAGGGGCTGGCGTGGGGACTGCAGGTCGGCGGGCCTGGGGACGTGTTCCAGCTGGATTGGGGCCCGATGCTCCCGACGGAGGGGTCTGGACAATGTCCTGTGGCCAACTAGCAGGCCATGCCCAGGAGCGCTGGGACAAAGATGCATTTGAGGCCGAACCTCCGGGCAGGTGCATGGGGCTCGGCTGAGGGGCACCTGGGGACACAGACCAGGCACCCGTGCACCGCGACGCGCAGGTGAGAGGCAGGACGGCCCACAGCAAAGGCTGCCGAGACCATCTAAGAAGGCGTTAAGGGGAGGCGTATTTTGAAGGAAGAATCAGAAGGTTATGCTATTTGGTTTGGAACGAGCCCAGAAGCACAGGCCTGAAGGCCGCTGGGGCCCCACGTCTGGTGAGTAGCCAGCTGGCCAGTCTCAAGCCCTTGGGATCTGGAGGGGAGACTCTGGAAAGCCGACAATCACAGAAGCGGGAATGGGGACGGGGAGACCCAAGCGGGGTGGGCGCCGCCAGCGGCAGCCCCTGCCCGCGAGATGGCTCCCGTGTCTGCGGCCGGGGAGACATGAGGGGACAGGGCCAGCGAGTGCTGCAAATGTCTTCAGTAGTGGAAGACGCTCGGGAGACAGCCTGACCATGGGCACGGCCTACTTGGCCACCGTTTGCCAGGAAGAAAGAAGATTCCAGCACTTTCCAAGAGAGAAAAGCCCTGTGTCTGGTGGACACGGCTTCTGGTGAGCACCAACCTGGGGTCAAGGACAGTTTCTTACAGTTTGCACACTTCGTATTCGTGGTTCTCCCCCAGGGCTGCGTTTTGGAATCACCTGACCGCTTGCTGGGGGCCGGTGGGACGTGACCCGGAAAGGGGCACCCGCCCAGCTTTGCCACCACCACTGGGGGGCCGAGAGAACAGCAAATTCTGGGTTCTCCAGCCCAGACACAGACAGTGAGGACCTGAGGGGCGGGCAGGGAGGGGAGGGAAGACAGGAAGCCTCCCGTGCAGCTGGGTGGAGGGCTGGTGACCTGTGAGCAGACAACAGGTAGCTCTGGAACGTGCCAGAGAGCACAGAAACCTGGGCTTCTCAAGCTCAGCTCCTCTGGCACTTTGGGCAGGGAGTCTCTGCGTGAGGGCTGTCCTGTGCATAGTAGGACCATCTTGCACACAGTAGGGCCATCCTGCACACAGCAGGACCATCCCGCACAGAGTACAGCCGTCCTGTGCATGGTAGGTCCACCGTGCACACAGTAGGGCTGTCATGTGCATAGTAGGACCACCCAGCACCCAGCAGGACCATCCTGCACACAGTAGGGCCACCCTGCGCACAGTGGGATGCTCTCCGCCCACTGGCCCAGCTGTGACAGCCAGTGTCTCCAGACACCACCCGGTGTCCCCAGGGGAACAAAGCCTCCCCCAGTGAGAGCTGCTGGCGCAGAATAAAGCACGAAGCAGACACTAGGAAGCCACAGGATACAAACAAACTGGACAAATTGCTGTTGAGGAGAAAGGCCGTTTCGCTCAGAGACCAGCTTGTGCTGGGCGCTGACGGAGCACCGGCTTGAGGACGACGTCCCCCCCCACAAGGCCAGTTTGGTCTCGCGGATGTCAGTGATGACCGGCTGCTCGAGACTCCGCTCCCGAAGCGCCACCTGGTCAGGCCGTGATTTCAACGACTCGCACTGGAGTCTTCGGGGAGCCGGTTAGTGCTGCTGCTTCCGAGAAGCCCCCGGCTGGCGCTCGGGGCCCGAGGGTGGGGGGCAGAAGCTCCCGACGGGCGGAATTTGGGGAGACCGACGGGCACGGCCGGAGGGGAGGCCTGGCGGAGGCATCTGGGTGCGCGGCAGAGGACCGTGCCCGCCGCGGCTCGCCGAGCCTGGGAGACAGTGCGGCTGCCAGACCGTCGAGGGCTTTGTGCCTCCCACGGGGTTGGTGCGGCTTCTCGGCTGCAGGCTTAGCTGGGCCGGGGAGGGTCTGTGCCCGGCCCGGGGGACCTGACACCCTGCCCGGGGTGGATGGCTGATGGGCCGGCTTCTGGCCCAGGATGAGAGCAGGCGCCCACCTCTGGGTGCTCCAGTGTGCACACACCTGGGGCGTGGGTCCCTCTGGGGGCCTCCAGTGGGGGTCTCGGAGCACCCCATCACTAAGCACCTGTGGGCCCTCCAGCTGCTGGGGCATGCGCGGGGTCTGACTGGCGCAGGCTCTCTCCTCCAGGTGTGGAATGGCCAACAGGGCTCAGTCATCGGGGCGACGCCCCAATGGCCAAGTGACAAACGTCCCTCAGAGCAGACGTTCAGTGAGGAGCAGGAGCAGCAGACGGGGGGCTTGAGGGGCGTTCCCAGTAGGCCCTGCTCGCCGGCCTTGCCCAGCCGCAGACACGCAGCGGAGGCCCCAGGCCTGGCTTCACTGCTCCTCACTGGCCTTCCGTGCCTCAGTTTCCCCATCCACGGCTCCTCAGAGGACTCTTGTAGACAGCGAGTCCTCCTGAGCACTGCTGAATGTAATTATCTTGGGAAGCGACTGGGCTGCAAAGGAACAAGCCTCCCTCGGCCCCTCTCATCCCTACCCCGCCTTTGGCTTAAATTCGGATTTTCCTACAGCAGCAAATTGCAAGGACAGGCGCACAGCCCCTCCCGTGTGTGGAGAGAGGCCCCAAGAACCCCGAGCAGCTGAGGCCGGCCCGCTACACTTACCGTTCTGAATTGGCAGGCATGGTGGGGTCGATGGACACCATGGCGTCGTCCGCGGTCAGCAGGGAGATGGTCGTGTTCCTGGAAGACACATCGCGTCAGCGTCCCCAAGCCCAAAGGACAACAACGGGGTGCCGGTGCCGGCCCGGCTCCCAGACACACACGCAGCCACCCGGGATTCCAAGTGGGGTTTACCTTGTCCATTTTTAAGTAATTGCAAATAATTTTTGTTAAAGTGTATTTTTATTTATTTTGAGAGAGAGACACAGAGAGGGGACAGAGAGAACCCCAAGCAGGCTCCGAACTGTCAGCGCAGAGCCCGACGCGGGGCTTGAACGCACAAACTGGGGGATCATGACCTGAGCCAAAATCAAGAGTCAGCCGCTGAACCGACTGAGCCACCCAGGCGCCCCCATTTTTAAGTAACTTAAAATGGGAATCAGATGAAGTCTAAGTTACGGAGTTGGGAGACGAAGGGGGCGGCAGTGAGCCAGTGAGGGGCGTTTATGTCGGCCAACGGCGAGCTGGGTTTGCCCCCGGACCGCACTCCCTGTGGGAACAGTGTTAAGCAAGGGCACGCTCCCTATGAAGGGGTTTCGAGTGGGTAGGCTGAATCCTCCCCCAACCTCTTGCCCCAGGGCCTCTCCTAAGCCTTGTGGCCTTGACCATGTTGTTTGTAAAAAAATTTTTTTAATCTTTATATTTGAGAGAGTAACAGAGCATCAGTGGGGGAGGGGCGGAGGGAGAGGGAGACGCAGAATCCGAAGTAGGCTCCAGGCTCCGAGCTGTCAGCACAGAGCCGACGTGGAGCCTGAACTCACACACCTCGAGATCGTGACCTGAGCCGAAGTCTGACGCTCAACCGACTCAGCCACCCAGGCGCCCCCTTTGACCATGTCATTTAAGCTTCTCTGCCCTTCCATGGCATGCACGGGGTTGGGGGAGTGATACCCAAATCCCGAGTTGTCAACAACTACACGTATGCAGCGCTCAGCACAACGCTCCGTGGAAGAGGCCCGGACCGCGGGCCAGTTTTGCAGCTACAAACCTCCATTCGCTGTCCAGGCACGTTAACTTCCTCCCCTGCCTGTGAGATGCTCGGTCGTCCCGTCCCGGGCCTCGGCCCGGGCCACAGCTCTGGAGGGGGACGCCACGCCACGGCCACTCCTGACCACTCTTTACAATCAGAGAGTTAGGACAGAGGGCGCCCGGGGGGCTCAGCCGGTTGCGCATCCGACTTTGGCTCAGCTCGTGACCTCACGGTTCATGAGTTCGAGCCCTGCACCGGGCTCTGTGCTGACAGCCTGTCAGAGCGGAGCCTCCTCAGATCCTCTGTCCCCCTCTCTCTGCCCTTCCCCTGCTTGCGCTCTCCCAAAATATACACAAATATTAAAAACAAAAAGTTAGGAGAGAGACTGCACTCGAACAGTCTGCTGACCTGGGGAAATAGCTTTTCTGGAATTCTGATGATTCTAGGAGGGGCTCACGGGCCTTTTCGACTACCCTCTGAAACCTGTCTTCCCGCACGGTGCCCTGAGGCCACCCGACCCCACCCCGAGATGGAAAAATCTCTCCTGCATTCGGGGCTGGGGGACCAGAGCCAAAACACAACGGCCCCCCTGTGTCCTTTCTTCAAAAGAAAATAAATAAAAGGAAGAAAAAAACCCTCTTAAGGCGGCAGTTTCTGCCCAAGTCGGCCCAGCGGTCTCCTCCGTGTGCGCAGGCCGCGGCCCAGGCCCGCGGGGTCC
Organism: Proteles cristata cristata; assembly: GCA_017311185.1. Classification (NCBI taxonomy): domain Eukaryota; kingdom Metazoa; phylum Chordata; class Mammalia; order Carnivora; family Hyaenidae; genus Proteles; species Proteles cristata. Next base: position 118,022 of record JAESUZ010005275.1, read on the forward strand.
CACTCACGGGTCTGACAGGGCTCCCACGTGTGAGCGGAGCCCGCGGGGCCCTGGCGCCCCTGCCTCGCCCTCCCTTCCCAGGCCCCTCCCCCTCGGGGGCCCCGGAGGCGCGGGCGTCGGGGCCACTCACCGGGGCAGGCCGGTGGCAATGCAGAACAGGTCCATGATGTCGCTGGGGCTGCAGTAGGTGCTGAAGACCACCTGCAAGACACAAGCAGCGAGGCGGTGAGGCCGGCGGGCGCGGGGCCCCGTTCCCGCGGCGACGGCCGTTGCCTCCAGCGCCGCCCCCGCCCGCCTGCCCGTTTGCTGGAGGAAGAGAAAACGTAACTGTGGGCACGAGAAGGCTACGCGTGCGTGCGTCCATTCAGCCCGTCCGCGCAGGTTGCGAAAACGTCAGTCTTTTGTGTCTCGCAAGGCGCCAGGGAAAGCGCCCACCCCCGTGCACCCCTGCAGGTGATGGTGCAGCCGCACGGTCACCACCGGTGACGTCTGACGCACAGGCTGACACCCCTGGCTTCGGGACGCGGCGTCTACGGGAGTCTCAAGGACTCCTGGAGACCATTCAGGAAAACAGTATTTTAAGGTTGCCCTTCCGGACTCTGGGGGCTGAGGCTGTAGGACTAAACCCAAGGGGGCGTCGCCACGGGAAAAGCCCAAAGTGAACCGGCGAACGGGCATCTCCACGGGAAGCCACGCAGCAGCAGCAGGGGCATGGCGCCCGGGGGGCCCGTGCCCGGGGACCGAGACAGACACGTTTGCATCAGCGTCTTCTGTCCAAGGGGTCCCGACCTGCTCTGAAGCCTCCCTGGGAGGGGCCGATCTCCGTGGCTCACGGGCCGTGGACAGTCCACAGCGAAGCCCCTATGTCCCCCCCAGGGGACGCTTCCCTTCCACCTTCTCCCTGGCTGGCTGCCTCTCCCCTCTCCCTGCGGGGCGGGAAGCAGGCCCGGGACGGTGGGCGTCTTCGGTGCCCAGAGCACCACTGTCTCCTCCGCGCGCGGGTCCTGGATCTCTGTCTACGGGACACAGTGAACGTTCTCCCCCGTACACCTCGCCTTTCTGTGACCAAGGCCACTTCCTGTGCGCTGCCGGCCCGGCCGCGCCAAGACCCGTCCAGAGCGCCCCCTCCCCGCTGTCCTAGCTGCACCCGCAGTGACGGCGCTGGTGACCCGCCCTGCACCCGGTGGCCTCCGTCCTGGCTCAGCCGGGGGTCCCGCAGTGGCCCCCGCGCCGTCCCTGTTCCTGGCCCCGCCCCAGCTGCCAGCCTTGGGACTCAGACACGGCGTGTCACTCTCCTGAGCGGCGGACTCTGGCTGCCCCGTGCCCACGTCCCAGCCAGCCGCGGGAGGTTCCCACCTGGGGCCTCGCCGGGGGCCCCTCCTGCTTCACCCCAGGCGTGGCACCCCTCCCCGGGCCCTCCGATCAGTGCCACCCCGCTTTCTGGATGCCCCTCTCCCCTGCTGGCTGCAGCACGAGAGTCCCCACCCCCTGGGGAGGAGGCTCGCCGGTATCTGATGTGCACCTGGCTGGCACTGTCACGACGGTGCGCCCTCAGTGACCCCAGCGCAGGCCTGAGTGCCACAGTCCACGCCTCGGCTCTCCTGGCTATGCTGTGAGGGCGTCCCGGCCATTCACCCACCGGACTGGCACTGCTTCCGACGTTCTCCTTCTGAGCCTCTGTGAGGCTCCCTTCCACGTGGTGCAGGTCGAGGGTGTGGATCCCCCCAGGCCCCAGGGAAGGGCAGGGGTGGGCAGAGGGGAAGGAGTCACTTCTCCCCCGGGCCTGCTGATGCGCTGCTCCTCCAAGTGTGTGCTCGGCAGAAGAACGCCGGTGTCCAGGCCCCAGCGCGACAATGCCAGGGCAGAGGGGCTGGGCCGGGCCCCGGGAACCCGGGGTTAGGAGCTGGGGTCTCCTGGCTGCTGTGAGCCCTGCCCCCCTCCCCTCATCCCTCCCCGACCGCAGCGAGGTCCCTCTCGGTGCCTGGGCGGCCTGGGTGGGCTGCCTCAGGCCGGGAGGAGGGGCACCCGTGTAGTTTGTCAGGGCAGACGTGACACCTCCATAGAGGTGGCCGCCCCTGCGGGATGTGCCGGAAGGCTAGTCGGGGCCCTGGCCTGCGGCGTTCACGGGCAGGGCCATCTCCGAGATAATGTCCCTCCAGCTTCGGGAAAGCCAGCTTCTACTGTGGGCGCCCGGAGGCCTCACTGAGGGGCTGGACAGCAGCGGCTCAGGAGGTGGGCGACGCGGCCCGTTACGATGGGGCAGCTTCGGGGCGCCCGGGTGGCTCAGTCGGTTAAGCGTCCGACTTTCGCTTAGGTCATGATCTCACGGTTCGTGGGTTCGAGCCCCGCGTCGGGCTCTGTGCTGACTGTCAGCTCGGAGCCTGGAGCCTGTTTCAGAGTCTGTGACTCCCTCTCTCTCTGACCCTCCCCTGCTCACGCTGTCTCTCTCTTAGAAATTAAAAAAAAAACAAAAAACAAAAAAACATGATGGGGCAGCTTCTCTGACTCAGCCGACACGCGGCGGGGCCTTCCTGTTGCGGCAGCTGGGGGGACGCGTGGGAACCAGGGTGCCTGGGGGACGCCGACGCGCTGCCTCTAAGCTCGACGACCCTGAGCAAGCTTCTCTGTGCCTCCAGTTTCTCTTCTGTGGGAATGGGCAAACACGGGCAGCTGTCACGTCTGTCCAGGTCTCTGCATCCGCGAGAGGCCGGGCTGGGATTCCGCTGGGAAGGGCCGCCCGGGAGCCCCGGAGAATGGCGGAAACCCCCTCCACGCCTCCACGCAGACCCGTGGGGACGGGCTGCTGACGGCCTCGCTCAGTGTTCAGACTGTGGCTGAAACACGGACACCTTCGTGGGCCCGCTCAGCCCACAGTGGGCGGACGGGAACACGTGGCCGCGGGCGGGGCGCACGTGCGGTGCACGTCCACACAGGCTTCGCCGCATCTGTGAGTCCCGCCTGCGGCCTGGGACGGGACAGGGTCGTGCTCACCTCCCCAGCCCCGGGACGGCTAATAACAGGCTTGAAAAAGCACAAGTGCGGGCCCTCCCGGGGAGGCGATGCTCCTGCGGCCTCGCGCAAGCTCCCCCCACGCCGCAAGCTCCCCCCACGCCGAGTGCGGCCAGCCTCGCTCGAGATCCAGGATGACCCTCCGCTGCGGCGCCTTCTGACGACAGGCCAGGGGGCCGGAAGGAAGCCTGGTATGGTTCTCGGATCTCACTAGTTCCCTCCTTCGGCTCAGGACGTCTTTGACGCGGGGCCACGTGTGTGAGAGCCACGCTGTGGCCCGAATACGCCGTGAGCGGGTGAGAGGCTGGGCACAGCGGCGGCGGGCGGGCCCGACGGCGGCGGAGCTGGGACGAGGTCCTCGTGGGCGGCGGAGCGGCCCGCCAGCTGAGGTCGGGTGTTCCTGGCTATGGCAGATGCTTGTTCAGTCCGGGAGACACCCCTCCCCGCCGGGGCAGCCTCGCCGGGAGGCCCCGCGGCTTTTGATTCATGCACCAAATCACTCTGCAAATCATTTCTCTTTCATTCAGCAGAAAACAGTGCCCCAAACAAGTGCTGGAAACACGAAAGGTGGACACGTGGAGGCAGCGAGGTGGCAGAACACAGATTTCATATTCCATCGGGCTCGAGGCATCTCTCACGGCTCGCTCGTAAGAAAGCCAGCTGGGCCTCCCCAGGGCCTGTGGCAGCTCGACTGGCAGCACCTGCTGTGGGGACGAGGCGCGAGAACCACACGAGGAACCCCTCTCGCCTGCTGGACGCTAATCTTGTTCAGCTGGGCCCGTGGGCGGCGGTGGGGCTTCAGTGTCTGGAACCTTCCCACTGCCGCATAACCGAGGACGGGCACAGGGGCCACGAGCCCAGCCCCATGCCAGGGTCCTGGCCGAAGAGGCCCCCCGAGGCCCCGCCGGCCAGCGGCAGTGGGACCGTGTCCGGGCAGCCTGTGCACACAGCTGGCGGCGGCACCAGACTCTCAGATCCTGCCTGTGCTTCCGTGTCTGTGTTCGAACCAGCCTCCTTCAGCGGCAGGACAGGGGGCTCCAGGGCTTGTCCCTACCAGCGACTCCTTCTGTCCGCCGGCTCCTCTCGGCACCCCCGCCCCTCACCGGGAAGACCGTAACCGCTTGGAGCCTCGGGTTCCGTTCTGCAGATGGTGCTGACGGTACCAGCCGCACCTGCGCTCCCACGCCAGCTCCCACGCCAGCCGCCTCCGCTGCCCACGGGCCTCACGCTCCCCGGGGTCCCTGGAATCCTGCACTGCTGGGTGCAGGCCCCCCGGGGGCTCCGGGTGACCAAGCGCACCAGACGGCCTTCCGCTCCATTTTGCTCGGCACCCAGTTTGACTTTCGTAGGACTTCAAATTTGCAGCCTGTGGCATTTCCAGGGCACGTCTACCCCAGGTCTCTGCTTCCCGGTCTCTTGGGGAGGGGGCTACGCTTGACCCCAGGAAGGCAAAAACGGAGGCGAGGGGGTTAGGACGGGGACTCCCAAGCTCACAGCAGGACGGTCCGCTGCTCTGAGGCCCTGCGACGGTCGGTCAGGACAAGGAGGAGAGCCAGGTGGCACTTGGGGACAGGCTGGGACCGGCCTTGACCCACTCCTGTCAGGCAGCCGGGACCACACCCGTCACAGGACGGGGCACCACCCGCCAGCCCACCGGCACACTTCCCGCGGCCCCAGACGGGCAGCCCTGGCCCCTGGGGGCCGTTCGCAGTCCCCACGGCCCGACCTGTGACCGTCCGTCCGGTGCCCAATCACCTTTCCTCACGAGGGCTTTCACTAAGCGATTCGGAGCTGGCGACAGTTGGGGCGAGCACAGGGCCGGGGGAATCCACCCTGCGCTGACCCCGCCCTGTCGCTCGCAGCATGAATGAGGAAGCGCAGCCCCCCCAACCCCCCGGAAGCCGGGCGAGGGGAAGGTCCCCGGGCACGGAGGGCGGAGGAAGGCTGCGATGGGACACAGGGCGGAGAGTGGGCCCGCCTGGCTTTGTGCAGCCCAGACCCCGGCCGCCCTCACGCAGGCCCAGGCCCTCTAGAGCCGACATAACTGTTTCTGTTTCCGCGTATGAAACGCACCTGGACCTACACCTTTAGAGACGCGAAGGCGGGGCTGCGGCCGCCGAGCCCGGGTCCAGGTGGCCTGTGGGTTAAAGACACCGGATGGGCAGTTTCTAAAGGCCAGGGTGTGACTCCCGTCTGATCCTGGGCCCAGAGGCGTCTTCCCAGAATGGGAGTCTGTTCACAGAGGGCCCTGGTCTGTGTCTTCCCCGCTGTCCCTGGGCTCCCCTGTCAGAGGCTGGTGGAGGCGGCGTGCGGGAAGGAGCCTGGAGGTCCCGGTTTCCAGCCTCACGCTGTGCTGCTCAGCCGCGAAGGGCAGGGCGGGGGCGGGGTCTCCGGCCACACCGCCAGCCCCGGGCAACCGACTTTCCCGCCACAGCGCGAGGCAGGGGCAGATCTGAGCGTTGCCGAAACCGCGGCTCCTGAAGGGCCCCGTGTGGGGTCCTCCTGCAAACCCGAGCTCAGGACAACGTCGTCTCCAGGCTCCCGGGAGCTTTCGGTCAGGACTTCCGGCGGAGATGAAGCTGCACACCCAGCGCGAAGTGCGCGGCGAGGGTGCTGGAAGGGCATCGCGACGGGGAGTGATGAGCCGCCCTGGGCGCTCTGGAGCACAAACAGGGTTCTGACGGGTGCGCTCACTGGGGAACTGGACATGCGCCAGCAGAGACACGGGGGCGGGGGCGGTGACGGGACTCAGGCACCGGCGAGAACAGAAGAGGTGAGGAGGCATCCACCCACAGACGGGGGCAGCCCGGACCTTTTCCAGAAGTTTCCTCCCCTTACTCAGAGGGCCTGGGCATTTGGACTTCCTCATCCTCAGCCAGTGGCAAGCTGCCAGGGCTCCTTTGTGTCCCCGTCTCGCTTCGGGCTGTGACCTCTCACCGCGACCGCTCCTGCCTCACCACACCCTGTGCTGTGAACCTGAGGGCTGTGGTATCAAGCTCGGCCGTACGGAGGGCCTGGCCCGGCGAGAGGCCTCGGGGACCAGGTCTTCGGTTCAGCAGCAGCGTGCGCGGAGGAGGCGGCAGTCTGGGCTGTGACATGCAGGGTTTAGAAGCTCCTGCTCAGCGGAGGAAGGAGGGGGCTGGTGTGCGCCCGCCCGGGCCCCACCGCGCTCCTCGCCCTGTTCCGCATCTGAGCGTGCGACGGCAGGCCCGCCACCTGCTTCCGCGTCCACCCCGGCCCTGACCAGGGGTGGCCGTGGCCGCCACACCGTCCGGGGCTCGCCGTGCTGTGCCCGGAGCCTGGGGCAGGTCCGGCGGCCGTGGACGCTCAGGAAGTGCTAGATGCCCGGGGGAGGGGTGCTGTATTCCCCGCTTGCCAGATACCAGTTCTGACTTCCGGGGAGTGTGGAAGGACGTGTCAGGCCTCATGAGTTAAGCTCACGTGCGATTCACAGACAAAGCCGTGTCTGAGGAAAGCTGGTCCTGATGCCCACCGTCTGCTCTCCGTTTGTTCTCCGCCGTCCCCTGTGTAAGGGGGGGTCAAGGCGCTGGGGGGTGCACCGCCCCGTGCCGGGCCCCGCGTCCCGGCGCACGGAACCAGCCCGCTGCCCGGAGCGGGCAGGACGCACAGAAGCAGGCGGACGGCGGTCTTCACGGTACGCGCATCACGAACAGAAGTGACTTGTCGTGGTTCCCTCCCCGTTTGCCCACTTGGGCATCGCTTCGGCCCTGCCGTGGCTGGCACCGTCTGCCGAGGAAATGACTCCCTCTTCGGGCCATCAGGCGCTCGGGCAGGAAGGGCAGGAGTAACAGAGCCCGAGTGCTCCAGGCCTGGGAGCACCCGCCAGGCCCTGCGCCGTGCCCTTCCGGGTCCTTCTGGGCCCTTCCGGGTCTCCTGCACCCCAGCACCTGCCGGGTCCCCCGCCCTGCCCTTCTGGGTCTCCCGCGCCCGCCTGGGGAGGCGCATCCCTGCAGCTGCCGAGAATGGTTTTCGCTGTTCTCGTCACCTTCTCGTGTGGACTGGCACGAAGCCAGCGACCACTAGAAGCCGGGTTTCCGCGCAGATACTTGTGGCTTTGCGTGGTGAAATGCTCCTGGTCCCAGACAAGTAAGATAACCAAGTGGCAACTTGGGGTTTGGGTCGAGTTTTGGAGCCTGGGAAGGACGAAAACTGCCCCGATCACAGAGGTAAAGCTCATCTGCGGATGTCGGGGGGGCGGGGGGACTAGGGACCGGACGGGGTGGGGGGCGGCGGAGGTGCCCTCCCGAGGGGGCCAGTGTCCCCACGGAGGAGATCCATCCTCACCACGGAGCACAGTTTCGCAAAGCCGGCAACCCAGGAGGGGGTTGGTTACCTTTCAAAGTCACGGATGGGGCGCCTGGGTGGCTTAGTCGGTTAAGCGTCCGACTTTCGCTTAGGTCATGATCTCGCGGTTCGTGGGTTCGAGCCCCGCGTCGGGCTCTGTGCTGACTGCCAGCTCAGAGCCTGGAGCCTGTTTCAGTCTGTGACCCTCTCTCTCTCTGACCCTCCCCTGCTCACGCTGTCTCTCTCTCTCTCTCCTAGAAATAAATAAAACATTAAAAAAAAAAAATCAAAGTCACGGAAATCGTTTTTGGAGCCTCTCAAAATCATTAAAAAACTACGAGATATGTGGTGCGTCTGGGGCGGGCTGTTGTAAAACATGCGACCACGTTCACTGTCTTGCTGTTACTGTGTCCGTCGCCTGTGAAATTTTTTACTCCATTGCCTTAGCAACAGTTTTCACAGAGCTGCCTAGAACTTGGGAGTAGCGAGTCTCAAAATTTTCCTCATTATCATTCTCCTACAGTGTTGTCCCCCAAGGCATTTTACAGGCTTCCGCCAGAGGTATGGGGCCAAGACCCCACGTTGCTGGGGTCCGTGCACCAGAAGACACTTTCGTCTTCCATCAAGTCCCCCTTCCCGCCGAGCAAAGGGCGAGCTCTGCTTCTCCACACAGGGCATGGGCTCCGTGTTCCTTCCTCTGGTGAATCAGAATCGGATGCTTCCGGACACTCATGTCTGGCCCCCTCCTCGCTCTGCTCGCTCGGCTGTCGATCTCAGCCCCCCGGGCGTTTTAAGTCTCAGTGTTAATGCTTCATCATACTCGTATTTACTCTTGTAATTGGTGATGATGTTCATCAATTATAAATGTCACCCTGATACCAGAAATCTCTACTCAAGCAAAATAAGGGTACTGACTTCTAAAAATAGCCACACCGGCCTCTAAGAAAATGGAAGGAAATAATACAATTGACAGTAGTGACAAAGTGATAAACAGCCAAAAACTGGAAGCAACCTGCGTGCCCTTCGATGGGTGGACGCCACACACGCTGGGGTCTGTCCACACCATGGAGCACCGCTTAGCAAGAACGAGAACTAAATTACCGATCCACACAACAACTGGATGAATCTCAAGGGATTTGTGCTGTGTGAATAAAAGCCAATCCCCGAAGGTTCCATACTGTGCAATTCCAGTTATATGACATTCCTGAGGTGACAAAATTTTAGAAACGGAGAACAGGTTAGTGTTGGCCGGGAGCTGGGAATGGGGTGGGCGGGGGCAGGGGAGGGGAGGGCGTGAGGGGTGCGGTTTTAAAAGGGGTGACTGGGGGGTGGCTGTACGAATGTCTGCATGTGGTAAAAATGTATACAACCCCACACACACTCGAACAAGCACAGTAGAGCAGGTGGAATCTGGGGAAGGTGGTGGATGGACTCAGCATCCACGACATGGTTGTGATAATGTACTACAATTTTGCAAGAAGTTGCCGTGAAGGAAGCTAAATAAAGGCTATATAGATCTCTCTGGTTTTTTAAGTTTATTTATTTACTTTGAGGAAGAGACAGAGAGAGAGAGAGAGAGAGAGCAAGCAGGCGAGGGGCAGAGAGAGAGAGGGAGAGAGAGAATCCCCAACAGATTCCGCACTGTCAGCACAGAGCCTGACTGCGGGGCTCAAACCCACGAACCGCGAGATCATGACCTGAGCCAAAAGCAAGAGTCAGACGCTCAAATGACTGAGCCTCCCGGGCGCCCCTCTCTGTGTGGCTTACAATTGCATGCGTTTCTACCAAGCGTTTTTGTGCGATAACTCTGGCTGGGGGTGGCGAGGAGGCGCCGTACGGAACATGTACCCACACAGCCCTGGTGCAAAGTGGTTCTGCAGACGTGTGCCCTCTGCCCCAGAACGCCGTTTCCAGGAACCGCTCTTAAGGAAATAATAGCGGCAGACATAATAATACGAGCATTTATGAAGTGCCGGCCACCATTCGGGCACCTCTCACCAGTGAGCTCGCGTTCACAGCGAGCCAAACCCCTGACCTGCCCGCGGCCACTTTGCAAGGGAAGAGCCTCAGCCAGGGAGGCTCCTCTTCTGTTATTTACTGCAGAGAAATGGAATTAGGACAAATATCGCATAAATGATGAGAGGACTCCATTTTAGTAAGTCTCCATGATGCAACATCATTTTGGCATTAAGACCATGTTTTTGAAGACCACTTAATGCTTCACTGGAAAGTACGGCTGGCGTAATGCTGAGTGAAACGATCAGGGTAAGAAATCAGGTAACAGAGAGCTACACACACAGGAACGCAGCCTCCGGAGAGGCCCTGAAATGTCTGGTGGCACAATGGTTCTTTTCTTTCTATATGCTCTGCGTTTCTCAAATATTCTTACAATGAATATGCAGGGCTCTTCTAAGCAAAAGTTATCTAGATCTGGAAGCCGAGGCTGGTCGTTGATATCAGAAGCAGCTTATGAACACTCCCTCCCGGGAGCACGTGCGGCACTGCATTTACATAGAATTCTTAGGACACAAAACCCAGCCTTTACGGTTTTTTATTTGGAGAGAATGTTCTTTGGCGTTACACCAAGCAGATGAGGAAATTAACCGGAGGACAAAACCCAGAATTTAAATAGCACTCAGTGAGAGTGTGGGAACCAGCGTGAGAGAGAGGCACCCGGGGAACATGGCGGGGGGGGACACACAGAGAAGGCGTTGGGGGGAGAGCAGAGCAGGAATCCAGGGCAGAGAACGAGGCCAGGTGCCTCCTGGGACAGAATGAGGTGGGGGTCCGCGCTTCTGAGCTGGCCACGGGTCCGCGGGCCAAGCAACAGAAAGAAAACTGGGGCCCAGAGGGACCCCATGGGGCACCGGGACCCAGAGGAAACCCACGTCGGGGATGGAAGGGGGAGGCAGGGAGGTGCTCCCACCCCCCCAGCAGGTGCTCCGAGTGTGGGAGGTACAGCTGGGTGCTCCCGATTGGCCTGGACTCCCCGTTAAAGAATTTCTAAGCTCCAGACACCGGAATGCCCCTCAGACCCATGTGTCTTCAGGGCCCTGCTGACCAGGGTGCCCGGGAAGGGTGTAGAGGCCCCGGCCTCTTGCTGAGGCTGCAGTGAGCCGGCTCCGGGGCCCTGCAGGGTCCACACCAGCGGTGGGCTGAGACCGGCTCGGCGGGGAAGCTACCGCTGACTTCTGGAGGGCGCGTTCCGGTTGACCAGAGCCTCCCTGGGCACGGGGGGTGCAGGACGGGGTCTTGGCAGCCCCTGATTCAGATTTCCTTCCTTTAAGTAGATCGCCTTAAACTCCTTTACGTGTCATTACAAAGCAAACCCTCAGTGGTAATAAGCTAAGTATCAATGATCTTAGAAGCGACACATGATCTTTGGGGTCAGGTCCGCTGGGTTGGCACCCACGAGGCGACCCGTGACCGCTGTCCTAATCCTGATCCCCGAGTCGTGGGGCCACAGGGCCCTGCTCACGTCTGCAGGGCAGTGTGGGCCAGCGTGCTCCTCAGGGAGCGTCTGGGAGGCCAGGAAACCTAAGTGACGAAGACCGATGCTGGGCTGTTAGCTGGCAGATGCCACCCCAAGCTCCCAATTCCAATTGCGGTGCTCAGGCAGGGACCCCCTCTGTTCCCGTCAATTCTTTAGTGGGTCCTATAGACTTGAACTTGTAGAACAAACGGGTACTGACACATGTCACTTCATGTTTATATAAGCATCACATACTAGGGTTGCATGTAAAATTCTGTGTGTGGGGGGGGACCTAGTTCAGCTGCTAACACTGTGGAAAGCACAGCACTCGGGGCAGAGTAAGTGGGGCTGGCAACGAGGACAGTCACTGGGTGAGTGGCTGCTCTCAGCGGGCTCGGTCTGAACGGGCAGGTCCCAGTTTGCCTGGAGCGTGGGCCATTTCAGCTGTCGCACACCCCTAGGATTACCCCTGGCTGGCTGCTGGTGTTGTGCACTGCTCTGGGCACATGCAGGGCAGAGGGGTGAGTCCACTTCCAGCCTCTCCTCTTAGCAGCTCAACCCAGGGCAGATCTTTTAACCACTCTGAGGCTCTGACTCCTGCAAAATGAGGAAACACTATACCTGACCTATGGAATGTCAGGAGGGTTCCTCATGACATATAGAGGGACTGGTACGCACGAAGTGCTAAGTGACGTGGCCCCTGCGATTATAGGAGGGGCCCTTTGGAACCCTTCCCTGGTGATGGGGATGGGCATGGGGAGGCCTCTCCTTGACCCCTCAAAGGCCATTTTCACAAGCAAGAGGCATCAAGGGCATGGAGCTTTGACCTTGACATGTCGGCGTTCCTGGGTGTTCAGCAGAGTGCGGCATGAAGGATGTGTTATCTTGGGAATGCTGTCACCGCGCAGGCTCCATCACTCTGACATCCTTGTCCTGATCATGAACCACATTCAACTACATCCCAGGTGCAACGGACACTGGGGTCTTATCGATGCACATATGTAGTCACTAGGTAACAGAATCCCCGTGTAGGAGATAAGAAAGCTTTCCTGGGCTCAGTGATCCATGTGCCCTCACTTTGGTTGGGGCTCCTTTGCTCTTCCTTAAACATGTTAGAAAGTCTCCGGGAGATGAGGACCCGTGGGCAGAAGTGGGGGCCGTCCCTTCACATCGCACCGAGCACAGAATCTGTCCGTTAGACCGGGCAGCGCTGGCGCCCAAGCGTCCGCCTGTGCTAACTAGCGAGCTGGGGCCGGAATTCGCATCTGCTGGCTTGTGTTACACCACTGATGATGCCGGAGCCACCGTCATCACCCGGCCATCACCTCCGTCACCGCCGTCACCACCAGCTCCACCTTGACCTCTGTCGTCACCGGCACCACCACACCGTCCCCACCACCGCTGTCACCATGACCTGACAGGACTGAGACTGTTCTTGAGCCAGAATCTGAGCCAAGTGACCCCAGGTCCTCATCAGAACCTCGTAAGCTTGCTGGCCTCATCACCCCCGTCACAGCTGAGGGCTCTAAGCCACGGAGAGAGAAGCCGCTGACCCGGCCGGTGTGGTCCCAAATGCAATCTGCCCCACCCCCCCACCCCCCCGGCTCTGCAGCCAGGCCGCGTGCTGTGCCGGAGCTGAGAGCTCCCGGGGCGGCCCGAACTTCTCCACCACCGTCACTTGCCCCTGATGGCGAGTACGCTCGGTTTGCCTTGCTTTCGACCGCCGGTACTTCGGATGGCGTGCTTGGAGCGAATGTTGATTTAGGCTCCTCTTTCAGAGGAAAACAACCCAATTCAAATTCCTGATCTTCTGTCCATCAGATCGTGATTCATTTTCTGTAGTTCCTATAATCTATTAAGCTTTACATACGCTTCTAGAAGCTTTCATAAGGCTTTGTCTGCCTTCAGAGCAGACCAGGGTATTTCCGTCAGACTCCTGGGTCTCACGCGCCAGCCCCAGGAGTCAGAAGTGACCAGCACGGCCCACGCAACAGCTGGTTACGACCATGCCCGCACGCCCAACGTTTCTATCTCGGGGGGAGTTACAAGGTGAATTTCCACCGGCTTCTTAGTGCCCAAGAGCTACAAGCGTTTAATATAGAGAACAGGCTAAAAAGAGACCAAGACCAAAATCCCACATTTTGTGTTTTTAAATACTCAAGACATAAGCACGTGTCGCTGAGGAGGAGACGGTGGCTCTCTCCCTCTCTCTCCGTCTATGCCTGCGATCCGTCTGCAATCCACCTCTCATTATACATTTTATGGTCCTATCAATGTGACCACGTTATTCGCTCTGTTTTGCCCCTTGTTTTTGAGGGGCAAACGTGTTTTGAGGATAATGTCACAGAATGGATGACAGTTAGCCGGCAGGCAGGCAATGGCTAAAATAAACCCTCTATCAGGCCTCATCTCCCTTCTAAGTTAGGAGGTATTTTTCTGGCCACTGCGTTTGAAGGGAATACAAAATAACGCAGAAGCGACCATTTGTAAGTATGCACCAGACTCCTTACATACATTCCTCTACCGAAGAGAAGTTCTGTGCGATGGAAATGGTCGTGCAGGCACGGCCGGAGCCCCCTCTGCGGCCCCCCGCCCCCACGGCCACCAGCACAGGCCCAGCCCAGTCGTCCGCAGCGTGACTTCTGCCCCCGCAGAGGGGTGACCGGAAACTCACTATCGACCTCACTTGGCTTCACCTGTACGCGTGTCAGTGCGGATCCCTAACATACAGGATCCTTTCTTACGGTTCAAGACAGCACCGCGCGATTTCCACGTGGAAAGGAAATAAGCCATCTCCCTTATCATTCCTCAGGGCGTCATAGCTGCAGGTACATGATCACATCTATATCTGGGTCTGGATCTGGGTCTGCATCTTTAAGGCTCAGGAGCAGCAGGTGTTCATTACCAAATGGCACGGAACGTAAAGGGGAGGAAACACATGGATGGGAAGAGTCTTAGAGAGGCAGCAAACAAACACAATGTGTGGGCCAGGTTTGGATCCCGAACTGAAAACAAGTGTGTGTGTGTGTGTGTGTGTGTGTGTGTGTGTGTGAGAGAGAGAGAGAGAGAGAGAGAGATATGGTCTCCTTTTCTTTTCCTGCATTATTTGGCTAAGGACATGCATAATCTTTGACCCTTAAAGCATACCTTGAAGGAGGGTATCATTCTTGCCATTTTGTAGATTATAAGGCTCAGAGAATTTCAGGAACTTTTCCAGAGTCACACAGCGAGGGAGCTGCGACAGAAAGGAAGGGGGTGCCCAGCGGAGGGGCGACGGTCGGCGAGGGAGGGGTGAGGAATTGATGCCGCAGGGTGACGAGGGACACCGGGCACTGCTGATGACGAAGCCTTCTGGAATGAATTGTGGGGTGCTAGTTGGGAGCAAACGCAAGGGGAAGTCCCCTAATACCTCCCTCCCTGCCCCTGCAGGGCCCTCTCATAATCCAGATCTACCTGCCTCGAGGTGCCAGGAGGCCCCCATGGGGCAGTCGCTGCGTTGAGCCCGAGAGCTGGTGTGACGGTTGCACCCCATGGGTAGACCTTTCCGTGAGGTCTGTGCTGTGAAGCCAGCCTTCTGGTTCAACCCCAGGCTCTGCCTCTCACACACCCTGGGGTTCATGGCAAACTCTATCGCCTCCATCGCACGCCGTCCCCAGCTGCAACATGGGGAGGAGCGGACGCTGGTCGCCTCTATAAAATACGTACGAAGGTATCTGGTATGTTGTAGGTGCTGCAAGTATCATCCCCGTGTTACAGGTGTGGAGTCGGAGGGTCAGGATCTCACAACTACACGTGTGTCTGTGCACGTGCAAACCACGGTCTGCTGACCCCAGGGCTGCCAGGTGAGCACGCGAGGTGACAGTGGCGGAGGGAGCCGTGGGGGGGGGGGGGGTCAGGCCCGGCTAGTGGCCCACCGGGGTCTCCCAAGGCCCATCTCTGCCCATGCGCCTTCTCCCCGCCCCAGCACACGGGAGGATCTCAGGAAGCGTCTGCTAAGTGACAGGCGTTGCAGGCACAGCTGCTCAGCACGGCATGAGTTAACTGCATCAAAATGAACAGCAACATTTGGTGTGGGAGTAGAGAGAGATGTAAGACCCTGCTTGGACTGTGCAGCAGTCGGCGGGCAGGGGGAGGCAGTGTCACCGCACAGATAAGGGCAGATGTGACCCATGTGTGAAGGAGGCTGGCCGGGAGGCAGCAGGGAGCAAGATGAGCCGGGCTGCACGTGCAGGGAAGGGGCGACCGCCCCCCTCCACCCCGTGCCCCGTCCCCACTCCAGACCGCTGGTCCCGCTGGCTCTGGGGAACAGCCGTTATGTGGGGAGCCTTGTGGCTTAATCCGAGGCCAGAAACATGTCCCCCTGGGTGCATCCTTCTTCACCTTCAGAGGCAGAGTCTTGCAGACATGGTTAACTGAGGCTCATGGGATGAGACGGGCCCGGGTTATCTGGCTGGGCCATGCATGAAGTCCCCAGGTCGTAAGGCCGCAGAGAGAGGGAGGGGTGACCTATGCAGAGGAGTGATGTGAAGAGTTCTGAACACGCTGGTGCGACGTGGCCACGAGCTGAAGGGTGCGGACGGCCCCCAGAGCGGGAAGCAGCAAAGAATGGCTTCCCCCTAGAGCCTCCGGACGGGGGTGTGTGAGGCTCTGCCAGCACCCTGATCGTGCTCCAGGGCTGCTGACCCTGGACTCTGGCCTCCAGAACCGCGAGAGAGTAAATTCGTGCTGGTCTCAGTCATGCTGACGGTGGGAGTGCGCCACCGTAGTCCCGGGAGCTGACATGCCCTTGGCCTCCATTCTACGCCGGACTCTGCAGAGACGAGGAATCCAGGAGGCCGTGTGGCACGGGCTGCGTGTCTGATTGGGGGCGACTCCAGGAGGGGCCGGGGGGGGGCCTGGGTTCTAGAGAGCAGGTCTATCACCTTGTCCCCCCGAGGGGCTGATGTGGGCCTGGGGGGTCCGTGGGGGATTCCTGCCCTGCTTCACGATATTCATTAGCAGGACACAGCCGCCCTGACCGTCTAAACCCTCTCCCAGCTGGGGATCCGGGTCACCCGGGCTCGGCCGGATGGCAGGGGCCCCCTCCCCGCGCCTGTGTGTGCGAGGACCCTCTGCACTGAGCCCGTCTGTCAGGGCTGATTCACTTACCCCTCTGGTCTCTGTCTTGCTCTGGTTTGTCTTCCTACTTCTGGCGTCTGAGGCCAAGCTCCACCGTGATAAATAAGGGATCAGAGGGGATTGAAAATGCAAAAAGCAGACAGTCGAACGGGCAGGGGATGTGCTGAGACGCAGCCCCCTTCCAAGGACGGTTTTGTGTGGGGACATATGTGAAGGTTGTCCCTCTGGTTTATATCTGCTTTACCTCTGAGGTCCCCATTCAAATAAGAGGTGGCTCTTGTGTGCCCGACCCTCACGTGTCCCCTCGCTGCCCCTCCCCCACTCTCCTGCCCAACCTGCACCTGTGCCCCGGGGCTTCGTCAGGCTCTGCTGTATCAGGACGCCGAGTGCGGCCCGCGAGACCCACCCTGCGGCCCGGGCCCCTTCATGCCTGGGGGAGGGGCCCCCAGCCTGCAGCCCTCAGCTGCATCGGGGACGGATGAGGGGTGGTGGAGCAGCGTGAAAAGACGTGGGCAAACCTTGTGGCCACTAGACCTAGGCTGGGACCTTCCCCAGGGTAGACTCCGAGCTCCGGCACCCTGGAAAGTGAGCATCATCGCTTGCAGCCTCTTTCCCAGCAGGAATGAAATCGGGGTGGGGGAGGAGGAGGATGCCAGAAGCGCGTGGGTGGAGAGGCTGGTCTTGGGGTCGTGGGTCCTGCAAGGTGTCCTTGGGGCAGGCCAACGGGTGGCTGCAGCGGTCTCGGCCGAATGGCAGGTGTTGGATCTGCGGTCAGGAGCGGGGAGCAAACCCTGGGTCCCGCAGCGGGGAGCCCCTCAGGGAGGAGGCTCATGCGTCTTCCTGCTCCAGCCTCCTTCCCGGGGATCACACAGGGGACCATGACTTCTCTCGAGGGAAATCCACGCACCAGCTCGATGTCCTTGTCTGAGTATTTTCACGTGACCCTGGAGCTCACCCACCACGTCCGACCTTCTCGAGATACGTGATGGTCTGAACTTGCATGGAGCCCGGAATCCAGCCTTCCGTGAGCAGAGACGGCCTGGGACGGACGGCTGGAGAAGCGGGTCAGGTCTCCCCGTCCCTCCGCCCACCTTCCCGGGGCCGGCCGCAGCCAACCCCGCTCCCTCCCGTTGGTGACGCCACGGGGACTGTCCTCCACTGCGCCGATCACTTCACAAGGCCACTGTTTCCAGCGCACGAGGCAGACAAACGGGGGGGGTGTTTTATCCAAAGTTCTTTTTCATGACGCTCCTCCAAACAGAACATTAAATCCCCTTTGAAATAACTGTGATACTCCCCGAAGTACTGGAGGTTAAGGTGGGGATGGCTCACCCTGCGTCAGCCATGAGCTGAGGACGACTGGGCCACGGCAGAGGGAGGGGACAGCGGGGACACAGCCACCCTGGTGAGCCGTCGAGGGCGTGGGGGATCCCAGGAGCCCCATCGGCACGGGGGAGGGGCCCTTCCTTCCTGCCTCCCGGGCCTCTTCATTTCCCTTCTCTTTTTATTACCTTGAAATGTCATTAGAAAAATTGAGTATGGTTTTCCTGCCTGAAAACAGGCGTGTCTGAGTGTGGGTGGCAGGGGTCTCCCTTCCCTGCTTCTCGTCCTTCAGAGGCCGGCCTCTATCCGCCAGGCTGAAACCTCCGCGCTTCCTGTGTAGCGGCCACACGTCCCTGCAAAGGTCGGGGCTTCTGTCAACGCCGCTGGACTCGGGCTGGCGTGTCACCGGGATGGCATCTCGGCCGGGGCTGTGGCTCCACGGCCCCGCTGAGCCAAAGGCCCGCACGCGGCTCGCCACGTAGTTTGATGCCTGGGGCTCGCAGCAGCTGCGGGAAAGCAGCCAGCCCCCCGACGTCTTCTTCCAGAAGCAGAGTCTGGCACTTAGGAGGGGCCCCTTGGGTGCCCTCGCTCTGGGGTGTCTTCTGAGGCTGGCTGCTCCTGGAGCCCTCAGGACGGACGGAGGGCTCACTACAGGGGCTGAGGCTGAATCAGAAACCCAGACCGGGGGTGGGGGGGCTCTGAGGCGTGTTCCAGCCTCGGCTGCTCCCACACCAACACCCAGGAGACCCGGGATGCCCCATCCCTGGGGAGGCCCTGGGCTTTGGGGAAAGCCCTGGGAGCTTTCCCAGGTGTGCTCCGGGCCACAGGTGGGGCGCAGTGGTGTGGGGGGGCCCGTGACACGTCTGCGCTTCAGAACGGGAGCCCGCGGCAGCCGGCGCCCAGACTCAGCCCTCCAGGCTCATTCAGGGCCACCACGTCAGCACTGGTGACACTGAGCAGGGCTCTAACCCTGGTGGCACGTGTGGTTCTGACCCCTCTCTCCGCCCACCTGTCACTTCTCAGCGCCTCCCCACACCTTCTGCAGACTCCATACTCCCCGCCCAGGTGTCTAGGCAGCGCCCGGAGGCTCACGCCCACCTCCTTCACCTGCTCAGCCCCGGACCACCCAGCACTGCTTCCAGAAATAGTCGCCGTCCCACCCTCCCCCAGTCACTCCTCAGCTGTGGGAAAGCTCCTCTCTGGACCCCGGCTCCTTGGAATTTTCCGGGCTGGCTTTGCCAGAGGCGGGGCTGGGGGCACCGAGGCTATCTCCCCCCTCTGCTGCTTAGGGCTCAGCCTTCCAAACAACACACGCGAAATGGGATCAAATACCCGCTGGGACCACAGCTCCGCGTGCTGGCGGCTGGAGGGCGGGGTCTAAAGTCGCAAGGACTTGGCCACACACCCTTGGCCGCCCCTGGGGTCCTGTTTCCTGGCCCTTCTGGGGTGTGCTCTGAGCCCTGGCCTCTCCGTTACCCCCTGCAGAGGCAAGACGTCTTGGCCTTCAGAAGCTTCTAGAGCCCTGAGAGGCTGCAGGAAGCTCTCAGCACTGCTCCCACCTCAACTCTGCTCCGTGTAGAGTTTATATAAGGCAACCCTGGGTGAAGACACCATTTTGGGGGCCGTCTCCCCAGCTCTTTGGAACCGGCTCGCTCACCAGCCACGCCCAGCGCCCAGAGGCTTCTCTGGACAGAGCTCCAGGGTTCCTGCTCTTGCAAATGCAAATTCAACATTATTGAAGATCTCCAGATGATAATGTCAATCGCACTGCCGCTCCCTCTGTTATTTGTAAGACTATCAAAGTTTTTTTTTTTTTTAAATACCCGGAAGGCAGAAGCTGTGAGGATAAAGAGCCTGAATCACCCGGCTCCGGCTCCGTTAACTCTTCCGCTCACAACATAAATCAGCCCAGCATGCGACCGGTCCCCTGGATGACCAGATTCCATTTGGACACCATCCCCGTCCCCCTAAACGTCCCCTTGGGGGTGCTGATTGCAGGACCAGGTGGCAGCTTTTCCTCAAGGCCGTGTTCCGGGCTAAACTGAGTAGAATGTGTGCCAGATCCCACTCACTCCCGCCATTGCATGGGTGGGCTCCGACTTTGTTTCCCCAAAGCAGCCCCCATCTCTCCCAGGGCTGAGTAGCTCCCCCAGGCCGCACACGGGGGCCAAGGGCCGTGGGGGAGGTGGGGCCAGCAGCCAAGCGGCGGTGGCGGCACAGGGCACCTGGGCCACCGTGGGCAGCGCGGGTCACACGCTGTGCGCCCCCTCGCTACAGCAGCACAATTACTGTGAGGCGCTTAGGGGCACTGCCCACACCCCTTCCGGCAAAATAAATGAAGCTAGAGCCTGAATCTCCCCGCCTGCCCGTGTGGAGCGGCCAGCGGCCACCCTGCCCACCCCGGCACGGTCCCCGTGGCCCCACCTCTGAAATGAGGGCAGGGAAATAAAAGGCAAGGGTGGTCCTCTCTTGGGAGAGAAGACTGGGGAGGCAGGAGGGTGGCTCTGGGGCGGCCCCAGGAAGCATGGTGCCCCTGAGCTGGGCCGGCCTGCATTTCGCAGAGTGCGCCTGGACTTGGCCGGGCGCTGGGGCTGACGGCCTGCTGCCCAGGGGCCACCCGCTGGCCGCACGCAGCACGCGGCCGGGGGTCTCGGCGAGGCTCTCCTAACAAGATGCGGGGATCGGACCGCCCTACGTCCACAGCGTGAATACATATAAATAAATAAATACCAAATAGCGAGGACTTTATGCAGCACGCACCAGGGCAAGCCTCGCTTCAGCACCGGACACACCCCTGCATCTCATCAGAACAGCCCAGTGAGGTACACGCTCCCTTCACCCCACTTCTCGGAGGGAGGCACTGAGGCACTTAAGGAACTTGCCTGCGTCCTCTCAGATCCAAAGGCCGACACCCTTGCCCCGGAATCCGTGCTCTTGGCTGTGACATCCTGTTGTCGGTAAACGGACAGCGTGTCGCTGCATCTGAGAAGCGCCCGCCCTCCCTGACCAGGTTACTGAGCCCACCTGCAACACCTCACACCTCACAGCCCGCACACAACGTCTCGGATGAACACAACCACGGCCAGGAAACGGCAAAGGGCTTTGGAGAGAGCAGTGCTTTTCAGAAAACACGGTGATGGGCCCACCGCACACGATGCGCCCTGCAAGCGGACTGAGGAAGTAAGAACGGAAACGATGAGTCTCCCAGACCGTCAGGCAGGCTCCCTGACGGACGAACAGATAAGCAGAATGTGGGCAATGCACGCACGATGGAACGATATTCAGCCTTAACAAGTCAGAAAACTGACCCTTGTCACAACGCGGACAGACCCCGAGGAATACGCCAGGCACAGAAGGACAAGTATCGATTCCACTCATCCGAGGGGCCCGCGGCAGTCAGCTCCGCGGAGACAGAGAGCAGACGGTGGGCGCCAGGGGCCGGGCAGCGGCCGGGGAATCAGCGGTTAGTGGGGCCAGAGTTTCAGTTCGAGAGGATGGAGAAGGCGGGGATGGTGGTGACCAGACAGTGAATCTGCTTCATGCCACAGAACTCCGCATCCAGAAATGGTTAAGATCGTAAATTGTATATGGATTTTCTCGTTTGTTTATTTATTTGGAGAGAGTGAGAGCAACAACGAGAGCGAGAGATAGAGAGAGAGAGAGAATCCCAAGCAGGCTCTATGCTGTCAGTGCAGAACTGACGTGGGGCTCGATCCCACAAACCCTGAGATCATGGCCTGAGCCGAGATCAAGAGTCAGACGCTTAACCGACTGAGCTGCCCAGGTACCTCAAATTTTGTACGTATTTTTGCTATAATTAAAAAAAAAAGTCACGCAGGACTCCTGCAGCAAAGTCACAGCACTGTTCTGGCTCTGATTTAATCTCCTGGACCGTGTTTTTAGGGGTGCTGTTTCCGCTCAGGCAAATGCTCCCCCAGGCGATCAGCCCGGGGTTCGGGGAGCGACGTGGGGCCGTGGTGCGGGCAGTGGGGGACGGGCGGACGGGGGAGGGTGCGGTCAGGGCAAATAAACCACGCTCTCAATCGCACATTGGTTTTTCTGAGGTCTGTGGCCAGTGGCCCACGACGTGACCGCGCACCGACCACCCCCGGGGAGGGATGCCACGCGCTTCTCACGCTCCTGCAGATGGACCTTGATGTGTGCGCTTAGAGTATCTTTTTCTCAGAGAGATTTGCGACCCCGGGAACACAGACGCGCAACCACCAAGTGGGAGGAAACAGCCCCGGGAGCTGAGTAAGAGGCTGTGGTTTCGTCCCCACCGGTTCGAGGCCAGGCCGCTAACTTGCGAACCACACGGGCTTCGAGTGGTGACCCCAGGCTGGAGCTGATGCCACCACGGAGGAGGGTAACGCGGGGCCTGGACGCGCCTGCTGGGCGGCTGCCCCTCAGCTCTCTGTCTGCGCCCCGGAGGGGGAAGTTAGGATCCCTGGGGACACACTTCCTACAGCTGCTGCTGGTTGGCTGCGGTGGATACATGGGGGTCCCTCTGTGTCTTCTGGGGACTCTCTCATCCCTTCCAGCCAGAGGCCTCCGCCAGCGCCCAGGAGTGCGGCTGCTGGGCCGACTGAAGCCGGGGAAGGGGGACCGGATGCAGAGAGCTCAGCCCGGGCCTTTTGCTGTGGGAAGGACCTTGGGGACATGCCCACCACCCCCAGGAAGATGTGGGGCCCCAGTCTGAGTGAGCCACAGCTCCCCGTGCCCCTGGTCCCTGCTGTCCCGGTGCCAGGCTGTGCCCTGGGCTCCCGGTCACCGGCACTGACATCAGCGGCCCGGCCGTGTCCCTGATTCATCTCTCCCTTGCGTGATGGTTCATGAGAGCCGCCTGATGGGGACACTGTGTCCTTCCTCTGCTCTTGCTCTCCTTCCCTGAAGGCCAGAGCTGTGCTCTGCACGGCTTTGAGGCCGGGCGGCACGGGGGCCACAGCGGCTCCAGGAGGCCACCGGTCCTCGCCGCTCAGGGCTCCAGTGGCCTTGCCTCCTGCAGCCTCTGCCAAGCTGGAGATGAACGTGTCCTGGACTGTGGCACTCCGTGGTCCTGGGGGTCGCAGCAGGCTCACAGAGACAAGGGCAGGTGACAAGGGGTGGCAAGGGGGGGGGACCAGGCCGGGGCCTGCTCACAGCACGGGCCGGGCCCACTGAGCCTCCCCACGTGGCCAGCTCCGCCGGGGGACTCTGCATGCCACTTAGTGCCATCTGCGGTCACCCCATGGGGGCGCGTCTGCTGGGCCCACTTTACCAAGAAGGCTTCCCTCCGGCTTCCTGGCCGTCAGGCGGCAGAGCCGGGTCTGTCTGAGTGCCATGGTCCTGGCCACTCGGTGCGGCCACCCCTCCAAGAGTCTCCGTTCACACGACGCCTGCTCGGGCGCCTCGGGCAGTCTGACCGATCTACCTGTCCAGTGAGACACCGGCCACCTGCGCTCTTGTTAAATCTCAGCTCCCACCCAGCTGGAGACAGGGTCGTCGCGGGCCCGGGGGGCCGACCCGGAGGTCGACCCCATCACCACCGGACCATCTCCCGCTGGAAACCTTCTCCAAACTTGGGAGTCCCCAAACGTCCCTGGGTGGCAAGGAGCTTATGCTACCATTTCAAGTACCCACTTAAGTATCTTCAGATACAAACACTCAAAGGAAGAAAAGCAGACTGTGCCGGAGGCGCTGAGGACAGCCACGGGGAGTGGCCGTCCTCCGGCCGTGGCGCGGGGGCGACAGGGGCACGGGGACCCCGAGAGCTCGGGATGGGTCCAGGGCAGCGGACGCAGTCCTGCGCGGACGGAGCAGAGGCCCCAAGGCCGGCGGGGCTCCGTCGGCTCTGTGCGGGGGCAGAGCGGGTGCGCACATCTTAAATTCGAAAGGACAACGTCGCCCACTTTGTCAGGTGGCAAGAGAGACATTTTCCAGAAAGGAGAAAGATGCCCCAAAAGCGGGGACTCCGGGCCCTGCCGTGCTGACCACATGCGGGGGTGGGGGCCGGCTCGCACATCACAGAAGGGAAGCCAGGATCGCCCTGAAGAAGTGTGACAGCTATTTGTGCCCAAGGCAAGCAAGGAAGGCAGAGGAGCCTGGAGTCCCGCGGAGGGTGCAGGGCTGGAGCAGGGCGGGCGGGGGGCACGGGGGGGCGGGGCTGTGCCGGCCGGGCCCTGAGGACACGGGCTCATCTGAACCCAGGCACTGCGGGCTCCGGCTGTGAGGACCACGGCTCCCCGTGGGAAGGAGGGACAGTCGGGTGCACTGGGCCCGAGGCAAAGGGACCCTGGTCAGCGGCGGGGCCCGACCGTGATCCACGAACCCGGCACGGCCTTTCATAGATACCAGAACAACTTTCCAACGCTGCTCTTCCCTTTTGGGGTCTTCTCATTTGTTTCCTTGTTTTGGAGAAGAAACAACTTCACAGAGTCAGGTGGCCGTTTGCTTGTTTAGGGCCTGGGCTCCAGGTGCAGAGCAAGTCCGGGGCCCCTGCTGCGGTGAGGCTGGGACCGGAACGTGATGGCTCTGAGTGGCAGCTGAGGGCGGCCGCGGCCGAGTGCCAGTGGCAGGGGCCTGTCCCTGGGGGAGCCGCCGGGCCAGGACAACGTACCAACCCAGGTGGCCCCTTCCATCCTCAGGGGCCCGGGGTGCCCAGTCTTCCCCCATGAGGCTTCCCGCCAGCCCAAGCTCAAGGCCAACCTTCAGGGTCACAGGAACGCCTCACTCTTTTCCGTAAGGTCGCCAAACTCATGCTGGGACGTTTTACCAGGCAGGTGCCCTCAACGCCCCCCCAATGTCACCCTGTCATCCCGTGGGTGCGCTCAGCTGGTGCGCCCTTTCTCCGCATGGACGGTAGGTAAGTGGGAGAAAGGAATGGGTCCTGAGGCCCAGGGGCCACTGAGGGGAGAAAACAGCAACCCCTCTGGGCAAAGACCAGAAGCATTAGCTTCTAAGAGTCCTCTGGAGCAGGGGTTCCCAGCTCTCCAGGTTTGGGGACCCCGGCTCCCCCTTCTACACGAGCAGGGGTGGCTTCACCTGTGTGGGGGAGAGGTGACGGGGACAGGTGTGTGGAGGTGAGTGAGGCCATCCCCTTAGCCACCCAGCGGCTCCTAGTCTGGGCCATCGCAAGGCTTCCCGGGTCTGCGAAAAGCCCCTCCAACCCCCGCCAGTCTTCACCAAGGAGGGGAACATATTCATCAAGCTCCCCACGTCTGGCACCACAGCCCTGCCCTGCCCCATGTCCTTCTGTCCGGCTCTGGGACAGAGGCCGTCACTGCGGGGAACAGCATCGTGGGGGTCACGTTCACACTGGACCCGCGCTCTGCACACAGGAGCGGTTCAGCAGCTCGTCCCAACAGAGGGCTAAGTGACTGGCCTGGTCCCCCTGATTCTAGTCAAGCAGCAGCGGCGGTACGCGCCCCTTACACAGAGGTTAAGGACCGCGCCCGGGCCAAGCGGACGGATGGAGGGATGAGGCTCAGAGTGTGGCCCACGGTCAGCCTGCTCTGTGCGCTGCCTTTGTGTGGGGGGGTGCAGTGCAGTGACCGAGAGCTGGGTAAGTCGTGGGACACAGAGCAGAAATAAGGCGGAGCCACAGGACTGATGACGAGGGGGGACAATGGCCGGCAAGCCACGCACCTCAACCCCTCCCCCACCCCCATGGCGCCTTCCCCTTGGAAGCAGGGGGGTCTGTGTCCACGACCTTGGGTGGAGGACAGCTCTGCTGGGTTAATGGGAGACAGAGCAGGCGGCACAAGGGGACCTTTCGGAATCCAGCCAGCGCCTGGGACCTTAAGGAAGGAAGGCACAGCCACAGAGCACGCTGCTGGAAATGGTGGTGGCCCGCTGTCATCCTGCAGCACGTGCTTGGAAACCCCAAAGGCTTCGGCTCTCGCCCGGGGCTGAAAGTCCAGCTGAGCCTCCAACAGCGTCAAGGGCAAAGGCAGAGTGTGTGGTGCAAGGTCGAGAACCAGCGCCAGGCGCTGCAGACCCAGGAGAGGTGGGAAGACCACCGCCCACCTGCGCCACCCCTTCCCCAATGCATCAGCGCAAGGCCGTTTGTGGACAGAGGGGCATCGGCGCCCGAGGCAGAGCCCAGGCGCCCCGTCTGCGTTCCCTCGTGTACCTCCCATGACAGTGTACAAAGCAGACGCGACCGTCCCACTTTTCAGATGCGCAGCCCAGCCGCCGGGGGACTTGCTCAGACCCCCGGAAAGTGGTGGAATCAGCCCCCAACAGCAGGTCAGGCCCCTCCCGAGGCCGCCGCCTTCCTCCCAAGGCAGGTGTGCCTTCACGGCTATCTTTCCGGAGGCCGCCCCAACCTCAGGTGCGTCAGCTGCTACAAGCCGGCGGACGGCCAGACTCAGCACCCCTCCCACCTGCCGACACCTCTCTTCCACCCCCCCTTCCAATCCAGCTTCTCGGGGAGACCTTTGGGGAGTTCTTGGGAAGAAGCCGTCGGTTCTGACCTGGCGGCAGCGTCTCATCTCACGCCTCTCAAAAGATCAAGAAGGCCAATCTTAGAGAAGTCTCACCTGGCGGGATGGGAGTGTGTGTGGCCGCGTGTACACGTGTGCGTGTTTGCACGTATGTGTGTACACGGTGTGTGGGTTTGTGCTTGCATGTGTGGGTGCACGTGTGTGCATATCTGTGTGTCGGGGTGCGCACACGGTTCCGCGCGCATGTTGTGCATGAATGCATATGTGCACACGCATGCGCGCGTGCGTGGGCATATTTGTACGTGTGCGTGCAGCTGATGCGGGGGCCATCTCTTCCTCTGAGGAGTCCTGCAAACGCCGGGTCCTGGAAGTCAGGGGGCCGGAGGCCAGCGCCGACCAACTGCCCGCACTGATGAGATCAGAGGGCGGACAGCCGGCCCCTGCAGATGCTTCCTGTTCTCTCAAAGCGGGCGACGGTGGGGGGAGGGGGTCTCGCTTCCCTGGGATGGAGATGGGGACAGTGACAGTGTGGGGGGGCTTGTTGGCAAGCCGGCAGAGGCACTCCAGAGACCTCGGGAGACACCCCCCCTCCGCCTACTCCGTGACTGGCTGGTGCATCCTTCCCTGGCTTCCTGGCAAGGGTGGAGGTGGGGGGGTCCTCGAGCAAAACGAGGTGAGAGCTGGCAGCTACAGGGCTTCCCCGAAACGTCCAGCTGAAGTCTGGGAGTGACTCCCTCACGGTGGCCGCCCCCACGCCCCACCCCGGAGGGCTTCAGGGCTAAAATCCCCCCTCCGAGCCAGTGTTCTTACTGTGCCTCTCTGCCAATCAGAAGCATGGGTCCAGCTCGCCCGGGACTCAGGCCAGGGGCTTAGAAATGGAGGGGCTGGGAACAAAGAGGGGGTCTGCCCCGGAAGCCTCTCCTACGGGAGTCCTGCTGGTTAGGGTCACCGGACGTCTGGAGGGCTCCATGTCTCCAGAGAAGGGCACAGGGCCACAGACAAGGCTGGTCCAGCCTGTCACTCAGTCTCCCTGGGGGCCCCAGGGAGCCCCCTCTGCTGTCAGAGCTGACCACCTGCCTGGTGGGGGGCATGGAGGGAGTGGGGGCAGGTAGGAGGGTGGAGGGGACGTGGGGAGGAGCCCCTGCTCCCTAAGACTCCCCCTCCCCACTCCCCCCCACCTGCTCCCCGCTGGGCAGGAAGCACTGCTACTGCCTGGGGGGCGCGGCATACTCAGTCACCCCCCGAACCACGGTCACCATCCCTGCGCGGGGACCACATCCCGAACGGCTGCCCATCGCTGCCCGTTGGCTCGGAGGGAAATGAAGGTTTAAGGTACCAGCCTCTGAACACACAAACTCAACCGGATGAGATCTGCTACAGAGAAAGCTCTGCCCGTGAGGTGGAAAAGACGCCCCCGTGTGCGTCGCACGGGGCCGAGCGCGGGGATGCCAGCTCGAGGGGCCCCGCGGCCCCCCCCAAGTTGTCCAAGGCTGCAGCCCGACCCCCGATGCGCAGACGCACGGACGACGCTCCCTCCCCCGCCCCACCCGCCGCGGCGACCCCCGGCTCGTCACCCTTCACCGGGGAGGGGCCACTGCGCTGGCTGGCGGGGGGCGGGGGGCGGGGGGCGTCCGCGGCGGGGGGGCGGAGGGCGTGAGCACAGGGCTGGGAGGGCCCGGCGGGGGAGGGGGGCTGCAAGGGCGGCCTGGGGCTCGGACGGCGGACGGCGGGGAGGAGGCTACCTTCTGAATGCGCCCATCGATGTCCAGGTAGATGGCCTTGGGCCGGTAGCTGGAGGAGCCGGATCCCATCTTGCGCGCCGAGCGGCTGCACTTGGACTTTTTACTGTACTTTCCCGACGCCAGCGCCGCGGGGAGGGCGGGGAGTGGGAGGGGGAGGGGCGGCGGCAGGCGGCGAGCCAACCGGAGCGCAGCCGCGGCGGTGCGGCTCCGCCGCCGCCTCCGGCGCTCCGCCTCCGGCCTCGGCCCCTCCGCCCGCGCCCCCGCCCCCGCCCCTCCCGCCCCTCCCCCGCCCGCTCCTCCCCCGCCCCACCTCCCGGCTCTCTCCTTCCTCCACCTCGCCCTTCCTCCTCATCCCTCCTCTTCCCTTCCTCCTCCTCCCCCCGCCTCTTCCCTCCTCCCCTTCCCTCTCTTCTCCCACATCAGGGCCCACCCCCTCCTCTTCGTCCTGACTCCAGCCTCCTTGGGGACCAGGCCAAGTGAGAAGCCTGCCTCCAAGTGACCTCTGGACAGGTGCCCGCAGCGAGTGACCCCTCCGGCTGCAGGCTGGTCACTTCTCCATGTGCCAGAAACTCCCATAGCGACCCCCTCCGGCTGCAGCCTGGTCACCTCCCCGTGTGACCAGATTCCCACAGTAACCACCTCTGGCTGCAGGCTGGTCACTTCTCCATGTGCCAGAAACTCCCATAGCGACCCCCTCCGGCTGCAGCCTGGTCACCTCCCCGTGTGACCAGATTCCCACAGTAACCACCTCTGGCTGCAGGCTGGTCACTTCTCCATGTGCCAGAAACTCCCATAGCGACCCCCTCCGGCTGCAGCCTGGTCACCTCCCCGTGTGACCAGATTCCCACAGTAACCACCTCTGGCTGCAGGCTGGTCACTTCTCCATGTGCCAGAAACTCCCATAGCGACCCCCTCCGGCTGCAGGCTGGTCACCTCCCCACATAGACAGTTGCCGATAGTGACTCCTTTGCCCCAGGTGGCTAATCAAACACATCAGAGATGTGGGGACACCCCCCGCCCCCAGCTACCTGTAGTCATTAGCCAAACCCCGGCACCATTTACCTTTAGGCACCCCTCTGGGCTCAACGTCTCCCTGCTGTGATTGCCACCCTGATCTAATTTGCCTAGGAAATGGGAAAAGTTGCTTCCCATTCATGCACATCTCCTTCCTAAGTTTTCTGTGCATCCTCGGGAGTGACAGCCTCTTCCAGCTGCACCCAGAGCTGAAATGGCAATTTTATTTCTGTTCTTAATGCAGCCCAAGAGAGGATTGCCCAGCCACTGGCTCTTTGCTAGTTTCGGCCCTGCCTGCCTACCCTCCCCACACCTCCTCGTTGCTGCAGGGAGTTTGGGAAAAGCAAGAGGGAGAGAGAAGGGATTTCAGGCGTGAGTGACCTGCAGACCACAGTGGTGGCTCCCCAGTTCTCTGGGGTCTCCCAGTGGGAACCCGATGGGGGGAGGGCCGGTAAATACCAAATGGCTCCAAGTGCCTGTTGCTTTTGGAAGCCAGTGTCAAACCAGCTAGAGAATGAATTTATTGTTCCCTTCGGTGTGAATTCCAAGCCACAGCTTCCCATCTGTTGAATGTCTGGGTTTTGCTTTTAGAGAGAGTGCCTGGTGCACGCAGGCTCCTCTCCCCTCCTCACCTCCCCTGGACAGACTGACCACGCCGATGGTCCCCGCCTTTCCCTTCTCTGGCCATCTGGTCTTCACCCCGTGCGCGGGTTGTCCATAGTCCCCCCAGCCCCCCCGGAGGGCTGGGGGAGGTGGGGCTCATCATCTTTAGGGGAAGTGGTCGTCCTCGGCCTTTGGACAGCCGAGCACACGTGGCTTCGTGTCCCTGTAGCTTCACCCCACCCTCCAGCCTGGTGAAGGGACCCCATCAGCACCTGGGCACCGTGAAGCTTGATTTAGAGGTGACTAGGGGGAGAGAGGGTCAGCAGGGGAACCCTGGGGGTGGGGGTGGACGCCGCTGCGTGGTTGTGACTGTAGCCTCACAACTGTGATCACGCGCCCCCAGAAAATCAGAGCAAGCCCTGTTATTATGGTTCAACTTTGTTGTTGAACGTTCTGATGGTGTTTGGGCTAAGCCAGCGAAGGGTCCATGGGGCTGGTGTGCCGTCTGGCGTGGGAATCTCACCACCCAGCAGATGGCTCATTAGCCCGGTACTTATTTATTCCGGGTGTCTTCTAGTCATCTGGTCTGGCCCTCAAACGTCATCGCCTTCTGGCGCCCCAGAAAGGCCGGGCAGGGCTCTCTGCTGAGCTCCAGGCCCCAGATCGGCGGAGCAAGCGGCTCTGTGACCACATCTGGCATCCCATGGGACGGGCCGCCTCCCACTGGCTGGCGGGGTCTGGATTCAGAATAATGATCAGTCTCCTGCGTGTCTGCCGGAGCGGCTCTGCCGCACGCCTTCTGGTTCCGGGAGTCCGCGGCCGCTGGGTCCGAGGACCCCCGCTGTTTCCTGATTCCTGAGCGGGCCGTGGGCCGAGCCAGCACTGTCCTCGCTGTGTGTGGGTGCCTCTCTGGGAGCTGGCGTTCACGCGGAGACAGACAGACGAGACGGGACGAACATGTGTGGTGGTGGCGAGGGGGGTCATCACGGGTGCGAAGGAGAGAAGTCACTCGGGGGAGGAGATGCAAGTGGCCGCATGTGGGACACTGACGAAGGCAGCACATGCACCAGGCACAGCACACAGGTGTTGGGGAGCCAGGGGCACAGAACCTTCTAGCAAAGGGTGGAGAACCTCCGTGTCAAGGCTTCTGGCACAGGGGGCCAGTGCCTTCGGCCGGCAGGCGGGAAGG
The DNA here is from genome assembly GCA_017311185.1 of Proteles cristata cristata. Lineage (NCBI taxonomy): Eukaryota > Metazoa > Chordata > Mammalia > Carnivora > Hyaenidae > Proteles > Proteles cristata. Next base: position 148,220 of record JAESUZ010005275.1, read on the forward strand.
AGCAGACAGAGGGGCCTGCGGTGGGGAGTGAGGTCCCAGGGATGAGGGGGTGGCAGGCCCCCGCGTGGACCGTGCAGGTGACCCGGTACCACTCCCCTTGAGCCCAGCCCCACGGATGTGGCCTTCTCAAGTGTTGGTGTTGTGTTCGGACAGGATCGTCTGGCCAGCAGAGCTGCAGCAGGGAGAGCCGGGAACACACCCCTGAGATGGCATTTGCTGAGAGCACGGGTGGTTGGGCCACAGCGGCGAGGAGTGGCTGCTTCTGTAGCCCGCTGGGGGGCTGCTCACATCTTTCATTTCTGCTCATTGCTTGGGTCGCCATTATTTCTATTTTTTGCTCTCCTTCCCTTTTATATAGTGTGGCCCTGCTTTAATTCATGCTCCTTCATCCTGGATGGCCCCTGGGGTGAGCTCGGAGGGGCACACTCCCCTCTGTATGCACCCAGTCAGCCCAAGTATCTCCCTGGTGCCCTTGACCTGCGTTCCTGACCCTGGCTTGGCCAGCAGGACTGCAGCCAGCGGCAATTCCTGGAATCAAGACAAAAGCTAAAGAAACCGCCTGCCTCTGCCAGGTGGGCTGGGGGGTGGGGGCCGGATGAGGAGCCTGGCTGGGGCAGGTGCCCCAGGAGTGTTATAGGGACTTGGCCTTGGCCACTGAGTTCACAGAGTCCCAGGAGGAGTCCTAGGGAAGGAGGCTTAGGATTGTCTGGGAGGTCCGAGGGCGAGATCCTGCCTGATTCTCCCACAGGGGAGGGGAGGAGGTGAGGGAGCTCCCGGAGGTGCAAAGCCCCCTGGCTTCTGAGAGGCACAGCCGGGTCCAGCCTCCGTCTGTGGCCCGCACGGGGACTCGTTTCTTCTGATGCTGCGCATGCGAGCTCGTTCCTGGGTGCAGAACTCACTCTTTAATTTGCCCTGAGGGCTGCGCCAAAGGAGACTTCACAGCAAGGCGTCAGGGCCAAGATGAAGATCAGAAGGACTGAGCCGAGAAGGGCAGGAGGGGGCCGGGCCCTGGTCGCGGGGTCCCACAGCCATTCATCTCCGACTCTAAGAAGCGAAGCCACAGGAGGGGGAAGAGAGGGTCTGCCCTCGTCCCTTCGGGGTGGGCCGCCCCCAGAGAGGATGCAGAGATCAGGAAAGAGGTTCGGGCACTCGGGAGAAGTCTAGAAGATGTATCTAACCACAGAGGGAGACCCGGGTCCAGAGTGGCCGGGCCAGCCACGGCGTCTTCCCTTGAGGCCAGCAGAGCCCAGCACCTGGACTGAGGGGGGTGTGTGTGCAGGGAAATGGGTCGACGGGCTCCTGGTGATCGGCACTGAGGACACCCCCTTTCTGTTCTTCCTCGGGTCTACCTGGTGTTTGTAATAATCCAGTTCCTTCCTCTGCTGATCCTTTTTCCCAGCTTAGGGTGGGGCGGGCGGCACCAAACGAATGTGTTGAAGGAGCAGAACGTATCAGTGCCGAGCAGGCCTTACACAGCGGGGTCTGGAGCGCCCCCGGCTCTGGGAGCAGCGTCGGGCAGGATGAAAATGGACGAACTACCCAGAGAGAAGACGCTTCACACCCTGGCGGTTCCACCACCAGCCCCCTGGAGGGATCGACCTGCTTCCTGTGTACGCAGCGAACCAGACACCCGTGAACTGCTCTGCCCCTCGGGGAGAGCGAGCCGGCAGCGTGCGCCAGGAGCTTGAGAACGGGCTGCCCTGAGCTCGGGCGCAAAGGGAGAACACCGTGCAGGGCGAAGGCCGTTCCGGCGCCAAGTTCACTGGTGTTTGATTTATACCCACGGCAGCTTGTTTCTTTTTATGGCCTTGGTAATTACAAAATTATTACTAGTTGTAAATGCTTCAAACAGTGCAGTGGAAAAGGCAGAGTCCCACCCAAGATGCCCCTCCTTTTAAAGTAACCCTGAAGATGGATTTCTTCATCTAAACTCTGGTCTGAGCCACCCAGACCCCCAAGATGCACCCTCTTCTTAATCGCCCCGTGGGTCTCTGATACGCATACGTATGTGTTCTCTTTTCTCATGAGCCGGTTCCCCGGTGGATGGGCATTGAGATCTTCCCAGCATTTTGCGGGTGTCCGTAGTGTGAAAAGAACCCGCGTGTATATCCTGGGTAGTTGTACTGTTATCCTGTACAACTGATTCTTGGAAGTTAAGATTTTGGGGTGGAAGTGTGTGCACATTTCATTTTTTTATTTTGCTTCGTTGCCGTCTGTGACGGTTCCACTAATATTCGTGCCCACCGTCAGAGAGCGGGGCGCCGCGTTACCTCGCTCTCAACAAAATCAGACGGACCGAATCCTGTTCATATTTCCCAGGCTGAAGAGAGAAGGGACGCCTTGTTTCAACTTGCACGTCTGTGTTTACAAGTGACGTCTCTCGTGTTTGTGGGCCGTTTGCGTTTCTCTGGCAAATCCATACTTTGCCCTTTATTTTATTAAAAAATCTTTTTATTATTGATTAAAAATTTTTTAATGTTATTCATTTTTGAGAGAGAGGCAGAGAGACAGAGCGTGAGTGGGGGAGGGGCAGAGAGAGAGGGAGACACAGAATCTGAAGCAGCTCCAGGCTCTGAGCTGTCAGCACAGAGCCTGATGAAGGGATTGAACCCACGGACCGTGAGATCATGACCTGAGCTGAAGTTGGAGGTTTAATCTACTTAGTCACCCAGGCGCCCCTTATTATTGATTTTTTTTTTAACCAGCTCCTTCTGTATAAAGGATAGCAGCTCATTGAGCATCATGTATTTTACAAATATTTCCTTCAAGTCGGTGGCTTATCTCTCAACTTTATTCACAGTGTCTTTATAATGTGGCTTTTACATACATGAGGAGTCAGCCTCTCCGGATTCTTCTGGTGGGTACCCTGGCTTTCCTGCTGGTTTAGAAAGGAAGTACCGTTTATAATAAAAAAAATTAAAAAAAAAAAAAACTAAACAAAGAAACAACCTACATTTCCAAAGATCGGCACTGGCTAATTAATTGTGGCATATTTGCTGAGGGAAAAATCAAACTTGGTAATTACGACAAGTGTGTGGAGGCCAAGGGAAAGGTCACGGAACCTTCAGCGCCACGGCAGGGTCCGCAGGGGTGTTGACACGCTGGCTGCTCGTTCCCACACACCACCTGCCTGTGGGGCACGTGCCGCACGCCGGAGCTGGACCCCCCCCGGGACGCGACCAGCCCTGGCTGTGTATACTTGGCACACCAGGGCTGCTCTCTGAAAACCGGCACAGAGCTGCCCCGGATTGGAAAGGGAGTAAGAAATGCTTGTGTGTTTGGGTGTAGGGCTCTAGCCATTTCTCTCTCTCTCTTTTAAAAGTTTACTTATTTAGAGAGAGATAGCATGAGTGGGCGAGGGGCAGAGAGAGGGAGAGAGAGAGGATCCCAAGCAGGTTCTGTGCTTATAAAAGCGAGCCTGATGCAGGGCTCGAACTCACGAACTGTGAGATCATGACCTGAGCCGAAGCTGGACGCTTCACCGACAGAGCCCCCTGGGCGTCCCTCGGCATTTCCTTTTTCAAAACATTTTAAAATTCTTTGATGCTCTTTTTACAGTAAAATTGGGTAAAGGGGGAGCCTAAGTTGATTACGTTGAGCGAGACTGATGGGTTCCCTCCCGCTGTCTTGGGGGTGGCCGGATAGCAGAGGGTGCGTCCTGTTTACTAACGTTGTGCTGTGGGGCCCTTGGTTACCCTGCGGTGTGCAGTTACCTGCTCCCCGGGCCCCCTCCTCCCCGCTCCTCCTGGGTGGCTGTGGCCTCCGCGGGAGCGGGCTGGTCCAGGCCCTCCTCCTTCCTCTCTTGCTCCATGTTCCTTCTTCTTAAAAAACTATATTTATTTTGAGAGAGAGCAGGAGGGGCAGAGACAGAGGGAGAGAGAGAATTCCAAACAGACTCGGAGCTGTCAGCACAGAGCTGGACTTGGGGCTCGATCTCACGCACCGCGAGAGCATGACCTGAGCCGAAATCCAGAGTCAGACACTTAACGGACTGAGCAGCCCAGGTGCCCCCGATCCTGGTCCGTTTTGGCGGCTTCCTACCGCGGATCCTGCTTCCCCGGGCCCTGTCGTCCTTCTGGAGTGCATGTCCCCAGGACCTTCCGGCTGGGCTGGCCTGGCCCTGTCACTTCCCTGACTGGCTCTCTGGGGACTGTCCCTTGCCTCCCAGTGTGGCTTCGTACCTGGCGTCTGTCTGTCCCGTCCTTGTCCGTCCACACCAAGGAGATGCCAGATACTCGCTGTCACGTCCGTGACTTTGCACCTCATTTCATCGAGAAGAATGTCCCTCCTCTCTCCTCCCCTTGATCACCTCTTTTTCAAGATCCATTAAGGTGTCACCTACACGGTGCCAGGTTCCCTGAACCCTCTGACCTCTGGAGCAGGGCGGGGAGCTCCTCTCCTGGGCTCTCGAGACTCAGCACAGCCGTGCGATCCCACACCCTGTGTGGCCCTGGACAATGTACGTGCCCTCCCTGTGCCTGGGATCCTCAGCGAGCAAATGGGGAGGACAACGTGGCCGGAAGCACTCAGGAGACCAGTCAGGAGCACAGGCTGACGTGTGGGAGGGAGTCCTCCGGCCCAGGGCCCGGCGCGCAGTACAAGCATGGGGCCGTGCGGTTGTCGTGTCAGGAAGAGCGGGGCTGTGCCGTGCGCGGTGACCACCACTGTCTTCTCCACTGAGTTATGACCTTGGAAAGGAAGACCGAGCTGTGGGGGTCTTCCCGATGGGGGCCGCCCTCCCCCTGGAGTGGAGTGGATAAAGCATGTCCCATTAAGGAACGGATGTTGTGTGTGATTTCGTGGCCAGCCTTCCTTCTGCATGTTTGACCTTGCCCTTAACTGACATGAACACAGTCCTGAGAGCCAACCATGCATCCCTGCGCCCTTGGCTGCAGGGGGGTTTCCAAGGAGGGGAAGGCTGCCTTGGGCTGATCCTGCAAAGCCTCTTTCACCCTCTAGCCCTGGGGTGACCTTGGTTCCAGTCTGCCAAGTTCAAGTTCAAGTTCCTGTCCATCAAGCCAGATAGGTGCACACCGGAGCTCAGGAGCCACCCGTGCTGTAGCCCCTGGGCTGGGCTCAGCTGACAGCTACGGTGGGGCTCCCTGGGGCCGCCTCACCTGTCCCCACGCAAGTCGGCCAGGCAGACTCCCCCGCTGTCCACCAAGCTTGACGCTCCCCTGTCCCCTTCCCCAATCTGTCTCGCAGACCAGGGCTGACTGTGGCCGCCACCAACCCTTCGGACCACTGTGCATTTTCAACCGGCAAACCCTTTTGAAGGAACTTGGCTGGTGTCTCAGGCTGGTTTGGAGGAGCTCCAAGGTCGGAGGTGAGTGTGCCTGACGGACGCGTGCCCTGGGCCGGGGGCTGCGGGCCTGTGAGGTGTGAAGCGAGCCCCACTCTCTCTGGACGGTACCCCCTGTGGTCGGGTCGGGGGCAGAGCGGAAGGTGCATCCAGTTCACAAAGCTGTGTCAGCTGCCAGAATGACAAAGACCAGGCTCGTTGTTGAAGATGGCACGAGGTTCGAGTGTGTGGAGGGGGGGCAAGTGGGGGCTTGAGCACGCTGGGCCCGGTCACCCGTGGGGGTTCCAGCTTGCCCACCCACCCAGCCCTCATTTCTGCCGTGACCTTGCTGCCCCCGTCGCCCCAGGCTCTTTGGCAATTTGGGGACATGCCTGCCCCAGACGCCTGCCCAGCACACTGTTTTCTATCCGGGCCCCTGGGCAGGTGCTGGAGAGCACGGCGGGCCATCGAGTCTGTCCTCCGCACCCCCTGCACATGGCAGCGCCCTCGGTGACCGTGTGGGGCGGCTGCAGAATTTTAAGTCGGGACCCAGGCTTCTCTGAGAACCCAAGTGACCTCCCGGCCCCGGCTGACTCAGTAGCGAGGCTGCCATTGTGCGTGGAATCCTCAACAGACTGATGACGTCACTTCCAGAAATAGGGCACAGAGTCCTCATTGTCATGCAGACCTGTCCTTGATTATTTACCGACAGCGTGTGTCTGTGGATCCTGGCGCTCCAGCTACACAGCATCCGTCCCACAGTCCGGGAGGACGCGGTTTGTTATTTTGGATGGCTTTCACGGCGCCTTGGAGTCCATTAAAAATCTACCCAATGCGAGTGTTAGGGGGCAGAGGCAGGATCTATTTTAGTGCAAGAAACTCTTCCATGGGCTCCAAGTTCCGCCGTGGCCGTGCGTCTTTGCATTGGTGGTTAATCTCCTACGTGGCCGGCTGTCCACCTGAGCTGCAGGTTCCCGGTCCTGTGTCCTGGGAGCCGCCCTCTCCCTCCCACGTGACCCAGACTGGGGGTCTCTGAGGCCCAGAGGGCGGGGCCTCTGAAGTCTCCCAGCAGGTGGAGGACACGATCCTTCGATCCTTCATCCTTCGAGCTTGTTTCTTCTCTTCTTCCCCCAAACGCAAGCACATAAACCCAACGTGTCCCCCACCAACAGGTGCAACAATTATATTTAGCAAATTGTAGCGTGATTGCTGAGGGAGATCTTAATAGTAGGAAAGTCCCATTCCTTTGTTTTCCCCCCCCTTTTTTTTTAATTTAATGTTTTTTTAAATTTATTTCTAGGAGAGAGAGAGAGAGAGAGACAGCGTGAGCAGGGGAGGGTCAGAGAGAGGGGAGTCACAGACTGAAACAGGCTCCAGGCTCTGAGCTGGCAGTCAACACAGAGCCCGACACGGGGCTCGAACCCAGGAACCGCGAGATCATGACCCGAGCGAAAGTCAGACGCTTAACCGACTAAGCCACCCGGGGGCCCCATGTTTTTTCCCCTTTCTTAGCAATTGAGCTGCCATTGATATTTGTTCATTTAAACAATTTGGGTCTGAGAGCACGGGACTGGGTGAAGCTCAGGGCTTCTGCCTGTGCGCCTTCGGCCGCCTCCCTCAGGAAAGTGCCCTTGGTCTGTGACTCTCCAAACTGCCCCTGGGCTGGGTTCCGGCTGCCAGAGATGGCTTCATCGTATCCTGGAGCCCTCCCACCCAACTTTGGTCTACAGCTCCCTTAAATTGCTCCCCCAAACTCATGGATTTCTCTGTTATGGTCCCTCCTTCCTCCTCCTGGCCACTGGGGAGAGGCTCTGACACTCCGTCCAGGACCCCCAGTCCCCTGGCCGCTGGGCCTGGCTTATCCTTACTACCATCATGACACCCTTAAATGAAGGAGAGCATTTTTCTTGTCAATGTAGACCAGATAAGGTCAGAGATTTTCCAAGAAGCTTCTACTAAGAAATTGGGCAAGGTGGGAGATGGAGGGAATCCAGAGGGTTTACTGACATCTTTGACGGCCTGTTTCTGACGCGAGCTTCATGAAGGCAAGCGGGAAGCAGGTGAATCAGCAAGAACTTCCAACCTCTGGGTCCTGCCCAGTTCACACAACAGCAAATAAAGCTCACCGAGCATGGATCAGGGCGAAGCGCAGGGCCAGGGGCAGGGAGCTGGGAGCCTGGAGCAGGGTTGGGGCAGAGGTTTGGGAGGCTGGCCCTGCTCTCTGACAAGCTCACAGGTAGACAGAAGAGGAAGAAATGTGAGCAACAGCAGATACTTCATTACCTTCCCCTCCCCCAGCACATGCGCGCAATGGAAGTCCCCTCTCCAGCGAGGCTTGCGAGAAGGTCTATCGGTACTAAGACAGGCAGAGTTCTACCAACTTGAGACTTCTATTCTGGTGGGGAGATAGACAATAGAAGAGATGCCATGCGATAGATTGTATAAGCAGACGTACAGCACCAGGGGAGGTAAGAGATCTCTGTAACGTTACGAACAGAGCAGAGAAAGAGGATAGAGAATTTCTCGGGCTGACATTGTAGATATTGTGGTCAGGGAAGTCATCACGGAGGAGGGGACATTTGAGCAGAGACACTTGACACTGAGTCAAGTGAAGGAGACTTGTCAGAAAGGAGAGCAGTGTGCATGGAAGGAGCCGCAGCGGGGAGAAGCCAGCTCTGGGGATGTAGGGGGAGTTGGTGGAGGGGCGGAGGAGCGGGCAGGGGTCCGAACGGGCTGGCTCAGCAGGATGTGAGGTTTTATTCTAGGTGTGAGGAAAGCCACGGGGGGATCAAGAGCCATGGCATGAGCTGAGCTGGGATGCACGCCAGTGACGCGTGTGAGGGCCAGGCTGACGAGTGCCGTGGCCGGGCCGGTGGCTCCTGGGGACATTGCTGGGCAACACTGGTTAAACTGCTAAGCCTTAGTTTTCTGCTCTGTAAAATGGGCTCACAGGGCCTTTACAAGGAGTAGATGGTAGAAGTGCACACAGCACTCGGGCGCACGTAAGGTGACCATCCATTCCTTTCTTCTTCCCCATCCTGTCTCTTCATGCTTTCTTTCTGTTTTAAAAATACTTTTTAATGTTTATTTATTTTTGAGGGGGTTGGGGAGAGAGAATAAGCAGGGGAGGGTCAGAGAGAGAGGGAGACACAGAATCTGAAGCAGCTCCAGGCTCTGAGCTGTCAGCACAGAGTCCCGATGCGGGGCTCGAACTCACGAACCGTGAGATTGTGATCTGAGCCGCGCTGGATGCCAGGCGCCCCGTGCTCGCGTATGTGGATAGAATTGACACGGCCGTGTGGAAGCCCTGTGAGGCTTGATTGCGTGTAACTAGCCCGGTCCCTGTTGCCATGGCAGTGGTGATGTTCTCCCCCTCAGGGGAGCTCAGGTTTAACAATTGCTGAGGAGGCCCCTTTAGAGGAAGTTGAACACGACAGAAAATTTCTCCCTCGTTAGGGCAGCGGGGCATCTTCCTCCCAGAGACAACCCCCCAGGGATGTCTGGCTGCTGGGAAGGGCGGGGGTGTCCCGGGGCCACTTCCGTCTTTAATGAGAGGCACCCGGGGCCCTGAGAGGGCTTCCCATCCCCGCCACGCCTTCCAGGAAAGGAGCCCATCCCGCTGACGCATCAGCCAGAGCCCTGCGGGGACGCCTGTGTGCACAGAGCCACCCTTCCCAAAGGCTATCTCCCTGGCGACCAGCCGGTCACGTGTATGTGACATTTGAACAGGAGGGGCTCTGTCGCTGTGCTCACAGCACACACCTGGGCTGCCATTGTCTGCGCGTCAATCTACTGTCCCCTCCTTCCCTGGAGCACAGCGGGCAGGGGTCCATCCAGCAGCCGATCCACCTACCAGTCATTGCCATCTGAGGGCCAGCCAGTCCTCAGCCGCGGAACTAGCGAGGGGGACCCAAAGGCATCCAGCCACCGTGTAGACGAAAGCTTGGTGCTTTAAGTTTGCTTTCCGTCTAGAGGTGCCCCATAAAAACTCCAATTTTGTGATGATGCGAGACACGGCTTTCCAAATTTCCTCCTGTTTTAATCATGGGACCCCACGTAGGGTAACACTGATATCCAAGGTGCAGAGCGGGGCTTACTTATTACATCCGGGGGTGTCAGGACACTTGGACTTGCAAGTGAGAGAAAGGAATGTAAGCAGAGGCAACAAATGCTCTGACTCCGGGGTCTCAGTCGGTGCGTGTGTGTCTGTCTCTCCTCCTCCTAACGTCCGTCCCCGCCCGACGCCGGCGCCATGGCTGGCTGGCGGCCCTGAGCTCGCGTCCAGGCAGCCCTGTGACAGGTAGCTTCCCGGGCGCTGGGTGAGAAGTGGGGCCGCACGGGGCCCCGGGCCCCGGTCACTGCCAAGGCAATACAGTCCATGACTCACAGGCTGAATATGTTCGGTACGGTTTGTAAAGTGCAGTTTTTACGGTAGAACCGGTCGAGGCTTGCAGAAGACGCGCAAAGGTCGCACGCAGAGTTCTCGTGGACCCTGCGCGGCTTCCCTGTTGGGAGCGCCCTCTGTTCGGGCGCCAAGCTTGTTGCAATCAGTGAGCCGCTATTGAAACTGTATTCTTTTTCCTTTAAAAAACTTTTTTCTTAAGTTTATTTATTTTGAGACAGAGAGAGAGAGAGAGAGAGAGAGAGAGAGAGAGATCCCAACTGGGGGAGGGGCAGAGAGAGGGGAGGGAGAGAATCCCAAGCAGGCTCTGTGCTGTCAGCACAGAGCCTGATGTGGGGCTCGGTCCCATGACCCGTGAGATCATGACCTGAGCCGAAGTGCGTTACTGATCCGACTGAGCCCCCCAGGAGCCTCCTGAGACCGTATTCTTGACGCAAGTCGAAGCCTTAGTCAGTTCCTTGTTCTGTTTTATTTTGTTTTGCTAATCGCTTTGAACTGTTCGGGCTTCCCACCCAGGAAACCACATTATATTCGCCATCAGGCCTCTGCGACAGACTCCACCAGCTGTTGGCCACCTTGCCAGTTTTGAAGGGCGCTGGTCAGCCACGTCGCCCGCTCCCCTCCTCCTTCCCTCCCCTCCTCCCTCCCTCCCCTCTTCCCTCCCCCTTTCCTCCCCTCCTCCCTCCCCCTCCCCCTCCTCCCTACCTCCCTCCTCCCTCCCCCTCCCCTCCTCTCTACCTCCCCCTCCTCCCTCCCCCTCCTCCCTTCTTCCTTCCCTCCCTCCTCCCTCCTCTCTCCCTCCTTCCTCCCTCTCTCTCCCTCTTCCCTCCCCTTCCCTCCCTCCCTCTTCCCTCCCTCCCTCTCTCTCTGTTCCTCCTTCCCTCCCTCCTTCCACTCCTTCTTCACTTCCTTACTTGCAGCAGCTGCGGGACACTCTGCTTCTCTTGCGCTCCCGCCCTTGGCCTGGATCCGCTGGTGAATGGAGCGCGAGACCTGCGCCCAGGACGGTGGCCGTGCTCACCACGTCTGGGCTGTGTCTCAACTGACAGAACAGGAAAGTAGACGTGTATACACTGACCCGTGTGTAGACACAGCCTCTGTATCTATATCACCGCAGATGCGATCACACTGGTGTCTTCAACTTCAACCCGTTACCGCACCCAGGATCTTTCCAGCCCCTCCTTTCGCTTCCGTCCCCGCTGCCCTCCCCAAGCTGGGGGATCTGGCTCCCACCCCCTCCACCCACCCAATGCTTCATCGTTCAAGTCCGGTGTCCACCGGGGCTGGGCGGGGTCTCAGGGCCAGGCCCCGGGGATGCAGAGCAGAGGTGAGGAGGGGGGCATCGGTGTCCTGCAGGGCAGGCTGCCGGGGTGAGCTGCTGGGCTCCCAGCTGCAGGGCTGTGTGCGGGCACTCAGGGTGCAGGGCCTGGGCAGGTGCCCTCCTCCCACCCGGCCCGGGGCAGGGCGTGGGGTCTGTGGGAAAGATTGATGGGAAGGATGTTCTCTTGAGGGCTCCCTGTGCGAGGACAGACCACCAAAGGCTTGTGAGGGAATAAAAAGACCCCCGAGGGGGACCTGTCAGACCAGCCAGGGGCGTCTCAGACCCGGGCAGGGTGTAAAAACGAAGACCGCGCATGCTGGCAGAGGGGACACGCACCCATTGAAAATGAAGCAGTGAACCTCTCGACCAGAGGCCCAAGGTCAAAAACGGCAGCGTGAGAGCTCACTGTTGAAGGGTAGCCCTCGCCTCGCCCTTCATCCAAAGTGACCTGCCCCTCCCCAGGCCCCAGGCCAGACCGAGGCAGCCTAAGCAGGGCCCTCGGGGCCCACCTGGTGAAACCGATGGCTTTAGAGAAGTATTTGGGGCGGGGTCTGCCCCTGGAGCAGGGCTTCCCCCTGAAGCCCTTCCTGTCACTGTGCTCTCCTGGGCCCCGCTGGCCCGTGAGCTTCGCGCGGGCTGCCTTGCGTGCCCTGTGCTCTGCGGGGCAGCAGAACCGGCTTCAGGACTCTGCTCAGAAATAGCCCAGCAACCGGGGGCCTGGGGGGCTCAGTTGGTCAAGCCTCCGGCTCTTGATTTCAGCTCAGGCCATGATCTTACAGTTCACGGGTTCAAGCCCCATGTTAGGCTCTGCTTGGAATTCTCTCTCCCCCTTTTTCTCTGTTCCTCCCCTGCTCACAATCTCAAAATAAATAAAGAAACTTAAAAAAAAATAGCCCGACACGAACCATCAGGGCCTGTGAGAAGTCCTTGGAGAAACTAACCCTTGGTATTGGTTTTCTGTTAACACAAACTACCCTTTGGAGATTGCCCAGAGAGGGAAGGAAGCTGTCTTCCCTGTTCCCCTACACCTCTCTGTAACGGAGCCAAACAGGGCATCCGCTTGTCACGTGCTCCTTTCCTTTCCCCATCACGAGGATGAGACATCATTTCTTAACAGAATTTGCAAGTGAGATAACAGAGCTCAGAGCTCGATGGTTCTGGGAAGGAGGCGTGGCCCGTAAGGGGCAGTTTTCCTTGTGTGTGTATGTGTGTGTGTGTGTGTGTGTGTGTGTGTGTGTGTACACGTGTGCGTGTATGGGAAGAGCCTATTCCCAAGCCCATTCAGCAGCAATGGGGACTCGACATGAATCTGCCTTCTGGCACATGCTGATTAATCTCAACCCACCTACAAAATACATATGCCCTCCATGACCCACTCCATGAAAACCTCATAATGGGGGCTCAAGAAAACACACAGTCCTTCAGGAGTCTAGAAATATTCATTTTTATCATTTTGCAACCCAGGTTGATTCTTTTAAGGGATGTTGTTATTAGGCACATGGGTTTGATGTAATAATGTACAGGGTAAAAATAATACACATCCCACGCTCCCAATAAATGTCATTACTTGCCCTGTTTGATAGGTTGCCTTATATACTGGCTTTCTGCTCATTTTCCAGCTTTGAAAAGGAAAATGGTGCATGAAATGCCAATCTAACTAGAAAAGGCAAACATCTTTGGGAAGTTATGCGAGGCTTATTTAGAAATGCCCTTTAACTGAGTTATGGTGTTTGCAGAATGTTATTAATATGTTATGTAATAGCACATTATTAAGGTATGAGTATTACAGAATAAGAAAACCACTGCTTCCGTGGAAAAGTTAGCCACACTGTGGAATAAATATCTAGTAATTTGACAATGTAAACCTTTCCACTGACTGATTTGATGTTCTGTAGACAGAACTTTAATGAATCATTGTTAAATCTACTTAGCTGCCTCATGGAGGCAGGGGAAAAAAGCTATCTTTAAGCGAACAAATGAAATCCAGACAGCATGCCCTAGAGTTCTCTGCCTTCTATTCTTTGCTTTAACTGGGGGTGGAGAATAAGAAAAACAGCCACAACCACTTAGGTCTCCCTGCCTGCCCGTCCCCTGGTGGGTGTGAAAACGTTCATCCTGGACCGTTGGTCAGAGAGAGAGCTACTTTGCATTAGTGTGGAGATGGGTTGTGGTGGCCCAAGAGGCAAAGATTTCTCCAGAGTATCCGCATCTCAGTGTCACTTTGTGTGCCTTCACAAACCTCCAAGAAAAGAAGTCAGAGGAGGACTTAAAGATGAGGTTAATGTCATTAGCCACAGGCTCCTGGGAAAGTGAAGACGGTGCTGAAAGGGATAGGAGAATATACCTTTTTAAAAAATTTTTAAATGTTTTATTTATTTTTGAGAGAGAGATAGAGACAGCATGAGCAGGGGAAGGGCAGAGAGAGAGACACACACAGAATCTGAAGCAGGCTCCAGGCTCTGAGCTGTCAGCACAGAGCCCGACGCGGGGCTTGAATCTACGAACTGTGAGAACATGACCTGAGCCAAAGTTGGACGCTTAACTGACTGAGCCACCCAGGCATCCCAGGAGAATATATCTTAAATGGGTGGAAGTGTGGATGGATGAATGGGTGGGTGGGTGAATGGATGGATGGATGGATGGATGGATGGGTGAATGATTGGGTAGATGCATGGATAGATGGATGAATGAATGGATGGGTAGATGGATCGGTAGAGGGGTGGCTGGATGGGTAATGGGTGGATGGGTGGATGGATAGTGAGGTGGATGGATAGCTGTATGGATGCTTGGATGAATGGATGAATGGATGCTTGGATGGATAAATGGATAATGGATAGATCGTGTACACTTGGATAGGTGGATGGGTCCTTGGATGAATGCATGGGTAGACGGATGGATACTTGGTTATATCTATGGATGGATGCATGGATGCATAAATCATGGATCACAGATGCTTAGATGGATAGATGGATCATGGATGCTTGAATAGATGGATACACAGATGTGTGGATGGGTGAATTAACAAATAAAGATGTTTGGTTTCAGTTGGGCAAATGTCAGCACATTCAATGACAGAAGTCGAGTAGATAGATGAACGCATATTCATGGAGTACTTGCTTTGTGGCAGGCACAGCGCCAGTAGGAGGCTTACCTTTTAGGGAGTGGGGACCCCTGTGGTTGGTGGAGGGTCAGGAGACCATCTGAGGAGATGGCAGCTGGCTTGAGCCTAAGTGAAGATGGGGCCAGCCTTGAGCAGGTAGGGGCCAGAGCTTTCCAGCAGGAAGAACAACCGTGTTAATGATCTGGAGAACCACAGCTTGGTGACATATCAAACGTCACAAAGGCCTGCAAGTCTACAGCATGGTGCTGCGGGACAGTGCCCTCTGAGTCCCTCTGTGTCCCTTTTCTTCACCTGTCCGGGGGCTGGCCCATCTGAACACACCAACAGGCCCCCTTCTCCTCTGGCTTCTGACTTCAGTCAACAGGGAGTCCAGGCAGAAGCTCGGAGTTGGAGGAAGAGGTCAGGGCCTTGGTCTCTGGGACGTTGCTCTCATGAGGCTGCTATTCCAGTGACTGAAGGTTACTGCTCTGCTCAAGGTGTCCTCCTACACATGGCTGTCTTCTTTCAGCCTCCTGGTAAATGCTTGTCCCCCCCATCACCCCTTGGGGACAGGGTGGTAACAGCTCCAGGTTACCCCCTGGCCTGCCCACATTTTTATAAATAGTCCTTTTCCAAATAACCCCCAAATTACCTTGATTCTGGAGTTGTTTCCTGTTGGGATCTTGACTGATAAGGTAGTTAGTTCAAGGAGGGGCCCAGAAAACAGATCCTCAAAGTGGGATGTGGGAGTGGGTTGGTCATTGGTCTCCTTTCTGGGGGAGACGACACAAGGCATCAGTGGCATCTCGGTGGTTCTGATCATCACTGGTGTCGGCGTGACACAGTGGGGAGGACAAAGCACTGGGACAGGAGCCCCTGTTAGGGCAACGGTGGTGGCTGCGGAGAGTTTAGTCTCCTGGCTTCGTCTTACCTCCCTAGAGAAAGGGAAAACTTAGATTACTGGACACACATGAGATAAGGGCCCTGGTGGGCACACAGAGGGATCCCAACGTGTGGAATGAGGCCACGTATAGAGGTGAAAAATTTGAACTTCCAAGTTCCCTGAACCCTTTTCCCCCTAGAGACAGTCCCCTCCCTTGTCTGAGGACACCAGTCCTGCTCTGCACAAAAGCCTTTCAAGGACCAGACCGGGCCAGGTGCCCCCTGAGCTGATGCTGAGTCTTCTTGTTCCTTCCCCAACCCCAAACACCTCCATTCCCACCAGGCGCAAAGGAGAGTGGGCTCAGCTCTCCCGTCTCATGCTTCAGTGTATGTGTGAATCCCAAGGGGAGGGGTCATGTTAAAATACAGATTCAACTCAGTAGGTTGGGGTTGGGGCCTGCGAGGCTGCTCCTAATAAGCTCCTAGTGCTAACATGGGGCTCTGGATGGTGGGCTGAGTAGCAGAGAGGCAGGCTCAACATGGCCTTGCTGGGGAGGGAAGAGGCAGCCTCCCCACGGAGAGGGTTCAGGGCTGTGACCAATGATCAGCAAGAGCCAAGGGAGCACGTGTGAAGGGTCTCTGATGGTGTGAGGCCCCGTGGAGATATGAGGCTCAGTAAGGCTCACCCAACCCGCTGACTCAGGGGGGATGGCAATCGTCTGCAGAGCATGAGTGCCACCTCTAGAGCTTCTGATGTAACGATCTGAAGTAGCAGGGCAGTAGGGGTTGTAAACACACCCCAGGAGAACCTAACGGGCAGCCAGGGCTGGGAACCATCGGTTACATGTGGTCAAACGTATTGTCTTCATCAGTGTTCTACTAGATGGCTCATCAGAGCCTGGGCTCAGTGATAGCTTACACAAGGGCTGGTGACTCTGCATTTCTGAGAAAGGTCGTGGAGGGCCAGAGGCCAAGTGCTTACCCATCAGATACAAGTGGGTGTCAGTTCCATGTCTAAATAGAAAGAGTAGTCATCAGAGTGTTTGGACAATTAGGAAGTGCAGCAATGCATAACCGGTCACGGGGCCACCAGACAGGAAACAGGTGAAAGGCCTCTCTCAAGAGATAAGTGTTTAAGGAGGGAAACTCTATCATCTATCTATCTATCTATCTATCTATCTATCTATCTATCTATCTATCTATCATCTATCCATATATCTAATCTATCATCTATCATCTATCAATCATCTATTTATCTATCTATTATCTATCTATCATCCATCTATCTAATCTATCTTTACATCTCATCTATCATCTATCTATCTATCTATCTATCTATCTATCTATCTATCTATCTATCCAGCTATCTATCTATCTACCTATCTATCAATCATCTATCTCTATCAATTTGTTTATGGAAAATTCAAATTCTAAATCAACTGGCAGAAATCCAACTTAAATGACCATAGTAGGAACGCATGACCCCTTACCCCACCTGGATCTGAAGCCAGTTCACAGGTCTAGGTGCCTGCACTGACGGGGAGGCCATCTTCCTTTGAAGAAAGCATGTTGCATGAGGCACAGATGTGTATTGTGGGCCTTTCCTCAGGCCTTCCCTAGCAGTGCCCGTGTCCTGGGGCCAGAGCATCGATTTGGGACATACACTGATCCACAAGGGACACCGTGATCCACTAATAAAAGTGGAGGATTTGGCATGGCAATAATGGAGTCTTGGTGCAAGTTCATCTCACATGGAGTCCGGTGGACCTATTTCCCAGACCCAGAATATATAGTGGTAATAAATATGCTTAATGTCTTAGCTTGGGTTACCATAATAAATACTATGGACTGTGTGGCTTAAATAATAGACATTTACTTCCCGTAGTTCTGGCGGCCGGAAGTCTGAGATCTGGGTGCCTACAGATTTAGTGTCTGGTGAGGCCTCTCTTCTTGGCTTGCAGAGATGACCAGACTCCTCACTGTGTCCTCACACAGCAGAGAGAGAACTAGTTCTGGTGTCTCTCAGCTTATAAACACCCCAACCCCACCATGAGGGGCCCCCTTCATGTCCTCATCTGAACCTAATTATTTCTTAAAGGCCCCATCCCCAAATACCATTGCACTGGGGGCTGAGGACCTCAACATATGAATTTGGGGTGGGGGGTGCACAGACATTCAATCCAAATATTCAGCAACTGGCCAAATGCCCATGTTGGTAGAAGGGGCAGAGGGGAGCTGCCCTCTACACCATACCCATAAGAAATAATGACTCAAACCCAAAACTGCATCCAGAGAACTTGAAAAGTTGGGGCACCAGCAGACTTGGGAGATTCCAGGGTGAAGATTCGTACCATGAGCCCATTTAATATCCCCGCTTAGCTGATACAAAAGTCAGATGGATTCTAGAGCATGATGATGGGTTTTCACCAACTTAATCAGAGGTGATGGTGACCATGGTTCAGGTGCATCTTTTTTTTTTTTAATGTTTTATTTACTTCTGAGAGAGAGAGAGAGAGAAGCAGTGTGAGCAGGGGAAGGTCAGAGAGACAGGGAGACACAGAATCCGAAGCAGGCTCCAGGCTCTGAGCTGTCAGCACAGAGCCCGACGCGGGGCTCGAACCCACGAACCGTGAGATCATGACCTGAGCTGAAGTCGGACGCTTAACCAACTGAGCCCCCAGGCGCCCTGAGATGCGTCTTTGCTGGAAGAATCAGTACAGCCTCTGGCATGAGATTTGTTGCTGTTGCCTGGAAAATGCCTTCTCTTCTGTTCCAATCAGTGAGGAGAATCATTAACAGTCTGCATTTACATGGCAGATTGAGGGGGCGCCCAAGGGGGCTCAGCCACACGGTTCTCACTTCCCCAACGCTGACCTGGTTCCTACCACCTGCTGGGTGCTGACCTGGGACCTGTGCCGGGTCACCCATGTTCCCCACTGGGACAAGCTGACTACCTGGAGGCTGGCCAGTTACACCAAGCCCCACCCGTCACCGAGGAGCAGCACTGTTTTCATAGGAACGCAACACCGGCCTTCCCTGCCCCGCCTCCTGCGCTCCTGAGCATCACCGGTCTTTCTGCAGGGGGTCCCAGCCAGCACTGTGATATTCACGCCAAATCGCCTCCAACAGCAATGCACTTCGTGGCGAGCAAGTGCTGCTACCTCTGAAGGAGAAGATCACCAGCTGAGCATGTGTTCCCAGCCGTGAAGTTGCATGCACACAACAGAAGTCCATTACAAAATGGAAATTTTCATGGGAGACCCTGGGCATGAATAGGCCACACACCTGTGGCCACCAGGGGCCTTAGTGGAGTTAATGGAGAAAGTGCAGCATGGGCCTGGCTAAGGGAGGGTCTGTGCGAGTTGCTGGCACCAGCTGGGAGCAGTGGCAATGTGGTACAATCAAGGCACAGCCTTAAAAGACAATGATGATGGTGCAGAAGAATGAACCCGGTCCACTCTCTTACACCACGCACAAAAATAAACTCGAAATGGACGGAAGAGTTAAATATCCTCCTTTGATAGGAAGCCATCAAAATCCTAGAGGAGAAAACAGGCAACAACCTCTTTGACGTTGGCTGCAGAAACTTCTTACTTGATATGTCTCTGTTGGCAAGATAAACAAAAGCCAACATGAACTATTGGGACCTCATCAAGATAAAAAGCTTCTGCACAGCAAAGGAAACAATTGGCAAAACTAAAAAGCAACCAAAAGAATAGGAGGAGATATTTGCAAACGACATATCAGATAAAGGGTTAGTATCCAAAATTTATAAAGAACTTATCAAACGCAACACACACAAAAACAAATAATCCAGTGAAGAAATGGGCAAAAGACATGAATAGACACTTTTCCAAAGAAGGCATCCAGATGGCTAGCAGATACGTGAAAAACTGCTCAACATAATTCATCATTGGGGGAATGCAAATCAAAAGCACGATGAGATACCACCTCACACCTGTCAGAGTGGCTAACATTAACAACTCAGGCAACAACAGATGTTGGCAAGGATGAGGAGAAAGAGGAGCCCTTTTGCACTGCAGGTGGGAATGCAAACTGGTGCAGCCACTCCGGAAAATAGTATGGAGATTCCTCAAAAAATTAAAAATAGAACTACCCTACGACCCAGCAATTGAACTGCTAGGTATTTATCTAAAGGCTACAGGAGTGCTGCTTTGAAGGGACACACGCACCCCAATGTTTACAGCAGTGCTATTGACAATAGCCAAAGTATGGAAAGAGCTCAGATGTCCGTTGACTGATGAACCGATAAAGAGGATGTGATATATGTGCGCGCGCACACACACACACGTACACAATGGAATGGAATATTACTCAGTGATGAAAAATAATAAAACTTTGTCATTTGCAACAATGTGGATGGAACTAGAGTATATCATGCTAAGTGAAATAAATCCATCAGAGAAAGACAAATATCACATGATTTCACTCATATGTGGAATTTAAGATACAAAACAGATGAATATAAGGGAAGGAAAGCAAAAATAATATAAAAACAGAGAGGGAGGCAAAACATAAGAGACTTAAATACAGAGAACATCAGGGTTACTGGAGGGGTGTTGGGTGGGGAATAGGCTAAATGGGGGATGGGATATTAAGGAGGACACTTGTTGGGAAGAGAAGGGGGTGTTATCCGTAAGTGATGAATCACTGAATTCTATTCCTGAAATTATTACACTGTATGTTAGCTAACTTGGATTTAAATTTAAAAAAAGACAATGATGATGGAAATCTTCCTGGTGGACAGAACGCCATGAAACACATTTAGTTGTCTACTTCACGGAGATGCCGAGATCACTGAAGGTGAAAGGTCTCCGTGTATTCATGGGGAGTGGCAAAAATTTGGCCAGTCTTCCAGAGATGGGGAAAGAACACAAATAGAAACCTGGTGGCAAAGTGGGTCCTGGGGAGACGTGTGTGGACCTTGTGGGACAGGCAGAGTGTGAAGATATTTGTATCCAACATAGGTATCCCCTGGCAAGTGTGGGGACATCCCAATATTCAGGGCTCATGGGTGACCGGTCTCATGGATATCAGCTAATGTCATCTCCTTCTTCAACCAGCCTAGTGCTTGCTCATTGGGTCCATGTTAAAAAAGAAATCTATTTTATTTATTTATTTTAAAATGTTTATTTATTTTGAGAGAGAGAGGGAGAGAGAGAGCATGTGGGAGCCAGAGAGGGTCGGAGAGAGGGGGAGCGATCTCATGAACCATGAGATTGTGACCTGAGCCAAATTCAAGAGTCGGACGCTTAACCGACTGAGCCCCCCAGGTGTCCCAAGGCAATATATTTAAAAAATTAAAATCAGTGCAAAAAATCTACAATAATCAAAATGTCGAAGTTTTAAATAAAACCTGGTGCAACAGCAAACCATACTGGAGCTGGGGAGGGGGATAGAATGGAACTTCTGGGGCTTCTATGATGAGCTAGGTGGCTTAAAACAAGATAAATATATTCGCTCCTGGCTCTGGAGGGAGCGATCGAAATCAAGGTGTCCGCAGGGCTGGGTCCCACTCCAGGCTCTGAGGGACAGTCTGTTCAGGCCTCTATCCTAGCTGCTAGTTGGGCGCTGGCAGCTCCCGGGGGTCCTCAGCTTGTGACTGTATCACTTCAACGTGTACCTCCTTCTTCACGTCACTGTCCCCTCTGCGTGTCTCACCCTCCTCTTCTCTAAGACATCTGTCTGGATTTAGGGCCTTGCCTGATGCAAGATGCTCTCATTTCCAGACCTGTAATTTGATCATATTTCCCCAAGACCCCTTTTCCAAAAAAGGTCATATTCATAGGCTTTAGGTAGACCTATCTTTTAGGGAGGGCACCATTCTGTACACTGTGCCTGGCTTTCCTGAAGCAAGCACATCCATACTATATCCTGAATGGACTTGGTTGCTAATCTGATTTTTAATGCAGAGAATTTCCCGATTTGATGATTTCTCTTAGCTAAGCGGTAATCCTAAATAATTTTTAAGTAACTTAATTTGAAATAGAATTATAATAAGTTCTGTTTCAATCTAAATAAACAAGTTATGTTGTGACTTTGAATACACCTACTTTTCAGCTTTTCATTATTTTTCGACTACTTTAACGCTCTGGGGAAAAATAACCATAAGCAACTCCACAAAACGTGTGCTTAGGGTCTGTATGCTTCCTTCTGTCTCAGGGCTGCTCCAGGTTGGTCTGCTGCTCAGGTGTGGAAGGCAAGTGGGGCAACCAGAAGCCAGGCTGCTGACCCCGAAGGGATGAAGACAAAGGGGTGCCGTTCGGATTCGACTTCTGGCTGGTGCTGTTCACGGTTCGGGGCTCTCTCACAGTTTTGGTGTCTTTGCTATGGCGGGCACAGCTCGTAAAGGCTTCCCACCTCGGCGGCTGGGGAAGGGGAGGGCCAGGGGCCTCGAAGGCCGTGAGAAGAGACCCGGCTGCCCACCTGATTCCCGTGCGGGGCCGGGTGAGTTCCACATGAAACCACCACAGCCGAGGCCCCGGCGGTGCCCCAGGCAGCCGAGAGCCGAGCCCCCGGGTGTGGGTTCTTCCCCCCAACATCCTGTTGGCCGGCCGCCTGGGCCTGGCTTCCTGGGGGACCGGCGATGTCTTACCCCCAGAGCATCACATAGATGAAGCCTCCTGAGACGGACTGTGTGTGGCTTTGTGGTCCTCGGTGGGGAAGGAATACGTACAATTTTACATAAAAACACACTGAGAGGATATAATGTGAACATCTTCCAACTTCGAGTGGCCTCTCTGCAGGATTTGTGAAGACCGGGCAAACGCCTCCTTTCTGATTTTATAAATCAGGCTCCAGGCATCAACGGGGAAAGAGCCTAGAAAGTGAAGTGTGGTCGGTGGGCCTGGGGACCCCGCCGCGGAGGTCTGTTCTGAGGCTCCTGACTCTGCCTAAAGCCAAGCTTTGTGTGAGCCCCAGTGACCCTATTTGCAAAAGGCTCTTTGCAGGTGGAATTCAGTTAAGGGTCATCCTGGATTTAGGTGGGCCTCACATCCGACGGCAGGTGTCCCTGCAAGGAGAAGGCACAGACACACAAGGGAGACCATCACGGGAAGACGGAGCAGAGGGGGCGCCTGGGAGGCTAGTCACTCGAGCGTCTGACTCTTGGTTTTGGCTCGGGTCATTTTCTCACAGTCTGTGAGATCGAGTCCCGTGGGAGGGTCTGCGCGGACAGTGCGGAGCCTGCTTGGGATTCCTTCTCTCCGTCTCTCTCTGCCCCTCCCCTGATGGTTCTCTGTCTCTGTCTCTCTCTTAAAATAAATAAATAAACTTAAAAACCCCCCAAAACCAATAAGCCAGCCTGGGTGTGTGTGCAGGGTCGGGTGGGGCTGAGCTGCAGCCCGAAGGGCTGGGCTTTGAGGCTGTGCTCCCGGGACGTAGCTGCTGTTGTGGGAAGCCCCCACTGAGGGCTTCCCTCCTCTCTGCCCCGACCGGCCAGTCCCGCCCCCGCTCTCCCTGCCTTGTTGCATTGCACGCAGAGCCGAGGCTTCCGTTCCTTCTCGACGTGTCAACACCATCATGCACGTGGAAAAGTTGTGTGTAACGTCCTGCTCTGTTACGGGCTTCGGTAAAGATACGTCATAAATGCCGAAGGGCTCCACACGTGTCGGGGTGCTGGAACTTTCTATTGCCTCCGGGAAGATCAGCCCCGGACCCGGTTTCCTGGCAGGGAAGCTGGGGCCACGTGACTGTGGGTCAGCCACCCAGGTGCCCTCACCTAGACCTTGGGTGCCGAGTGCAGGCCGGAAGCAGGGATGACAGGAGTCCTTCCTGGAGGAAGAGGCAGGAGCATGCAGCGTCCGGGGCCGTGGGGCAGCAGCGTCCTCAGCAGACGGCGTGGGAGGCCCCGGCTCTTGCTGGCCCTCGCCTCGCCTCTGCTTGCTCTCCCCGCCTGGTTCTGCCGCCCTCCTGCAGACGGAGAGGACCACCCTGCACCCTTTCAACCACCCGCTTTCTGATCAGCTCAGCCAGGGTCGGCTGGCGTCCAGGGCCTGGCTGATACGCGGGACCCAGCAGCTACCGCTCCCTGAGGACACGCCATGGGCCACGCTGTGCTGGTGCCCTGCCTGCGGTCACCTTCCACGCACCCGGTTTTCCGGCTCCCCCCCCACCCCCCAGGACCGCTAAACTGGGAGCTGGAAGTCCCTCGGGCCTCCAGTCCCCCACTGAGCACCACCGTGTCCCAGCGTCTGGGAGCTGGGGTCCCGGCGCCAGGGCTCACTCGTGTGGGGCGACCACACCGGATTCGCTAGGTGCTCACCTTACCTGGTCATCAGAGGAGCCTGACCTGGGTCTGGAATGCACCCTCAGGATGGATACGAGGAGGGCGGCACGGGGGGCTGGCAGGGAGTGGCCGGAGCCTTCCCGTGTGGCGGGGGAAGGGCGTAGGCTGCCACGTGGGACATGGGGTCATGGCATGCACCGAGCGTGAGAGCCCCCCAGGACTCAGCAGCCCCCTCCTGATGCCTTATACACCCAGAGAAGCTGCGCCCGGTGGGAACCGAAGACATGCACACCGTTCACAGTGCGACATTCATCGGAGCCACAGCCGGGAGCTGCCCGTGACCGGCAGGATTGGGGACTGAGCCCGTCCTCCCCTGCCCCCCGCAGCAGTGAGGGCGGCACAGCACAGGCACACGTGGGGGGAAGGCAGACACCGGGCGGCTCTGCGCAGCCCGCCTATTCGAGGGACCCCCGGACGGTCTGCGGGGCTGGCGGCGGGAGAGCGGCTCCCCAGGGAGGGGCCGCAGTGGCTGGAGGGGCCATGGGGGGGGGTCCTGGGAGGGGACGTTCTCTAGCTTGATGTGGCTGCTGGTTCGACAGGTGCGTTCGCGGTGTGAGTTCATAAAATGAAACTCTTCAGAGATGTGCGTTAGCTTTATGCAGGTCATACTTCCGGAAGGAGTCACAGTGAGAGAGGAGGTGAGCTTGGGGACGGGTGAGGGGGTGCGGCTAAACCCTGAATATCTCCTCTCCCTCAGGTCCCCAACACTGCCTCCAGGAAGGCGGGAGAGGAGGAGGAAGGTGACAGAGGAGGAGGGCGAGGGAGGAAGGAGGAGGAGGGAGGGGAAGAAAGGCATGGAAACAGCTCAGTCCGCCTGCCCGCTGCCGGAGTGTCCCCTGGAGGCTCCGGGCAGGAGCCCTCCCCCTTGCTGAGTGGGCGCTCGGGGGGCGCGGACGGGCGCTGGTGACCTTCAGCAAGTGCCTGCCTGGGCAGCGCGCGGATGTTTGATTCCCGTTGTCTCCGCCAGCTCCGTGTGGTTCTTGCTTCTCAGCGGGGGGAGGGCGGAAGGTAGGGTGCAAGTGTAGATTCCCTGGCACGGGTCTGGAGAGCAGAGGTGAGGGCGTGGGGGGTGTGCCGGCGCTGGCGGGGAGACCGGGGGCATGGGCGCCCTGGCTCCTGGGTGAGGAGGGGGGAGCCCCGCGGGAGCCCACCTCGCCCACCAGCTGGCGGTGCCGCGGCAGGGAAAGGGCACGCAGCAGGAGCTTGGGGACCGGGGAGATCCTGTCACACAGGCCCAGGGATAGTGCCCGAGGGAGAAGGCCCGGGCTGCTCAGAGGGGCAAGCGCCAACGCACCGGAGCGTCCAGGGAGGGGCGGAGCCGGGCCCCAGGTGCTCGGGGATGACAGCTTCCTGGGGGACGCACTGAGGGCTGGGGGACATGGAAGGCGGGCTGAGGGGGAGTGATCTGCTGGGGACGGTCTATGGCCCAGGGACTGGCAGCTAAGGCACCCCCTTCAGCCGCCCCTTTCTGCCCTCCATCAGGAAGACACCCACCCATCCTGGGCACCTGCTGCCTGAAGGGACCTGAAGGACGCAGCCACCCCCCCTCCCCCAGCACTTCCCAGACGTGCGGCTCTTGGCTGGAGTGCCCCTCGGGCCGTGGGCCTGGCGAACTAGGGCCTCCCTCTCTCCGTCTCAGCCTGGACAGCAATTGGTGCCCCTGCTGTCCTTGGTGGGGGCGGGGGGCTCCGGTGCTTCTCCAGCGGGCGAAGCAGACACCCCCTCCCCACCACCGCAGTGCAAGATGGCAGCTCAGCCCCCCGGCCGCCTCGCCCGTGGACCTGGAGGGTGGATGGCCTTGCCCTGCTCAGCCTGTGTTCTGTCTGACCACCGTGAGGTGTGGGGGGGAGTGTGTGATTCCGAGCACGGGCAGGGGAGAAGCACAGTGTGATGCGGGGCAGCAGGATGGGGAGAGGGTGTGCTCAGGCTAGGGGGGTGCCAGGAAAGGGCCCATGAGTAGGAGAGGCTGAGGAGACGGGGTGGGAGGGGGCGGGTTGGGCTGGGCTGGCCGCGAACCCGCTGGCTGAGGCCCCGTGAGAAGCCCCCAGCCGGGCTCCTGGTCCGAGCGCGCTCACAGCTGAGTGCGTGGCTGGCTCCCTTTCTGCATTTCCCTCTTGTGTTAAATGTGAGGCATCTGGCACTTCCCGAGGCTGGCTGTACACCGAACGCATAATTCAGAAACCGGCTTCCGTTAAAAAAAAAAATAACCTTCATTTTAGCAGCGTGGAGAATTTGAATAACTAGCTTCTATCTTATGGAATTCAAACAACTAGCTTACATCCTTCTATCAGTCCAGCTGATAAGTTTGGTAATTGGAAGCAATTCTTTTAATTGGGCCTTTGATTAATACGAGCTAACTGCCGAATGCCTTTGAATGTCTTAAACTGCAGACATCAGTTTAGCAAAGTGGATTTTCTAGCTTTGGTTATTTGATTAACAAACGAACCAAACTTACCTACTGATCTGATTAGGTAAGAAATTAACTTTAGAGACATGGAGATTCTCAAGTTCTCTTGAATATTCCTATGCTGGAAATACATTCAGTAAAATTTCTACCTACCATCCCCAGTCTTGAAATTCATTACTGCTCTTTTAATTGAACAAAATGAACCAGGCAGCCCTTATATTAAAGGTTTGAGCACAGTAAACTTCAAATATCAGTAAACTCTGGACTATCAGTGAACATATGGACTATGAGTTTGAGTTTCTTAAAATTCCTGTATGTGATTCTGAACATTTCAGCGATGAAAAGTCCTAAGAGGTGAACCCCGAGAAGGCCACTGAGGAAGCAGTGACATCGTCCCCAGTCACTTTGGGGACTGTACGTCATATCTCCAGGGTGGCTAGGATGTTTGTGCATCTGGACACATTGAGCTTCTAGTCTATAAGGGGGGTGGTTTCACAAAAAGCTCCTTTATTAATTTAATTTAATTTTATTTTAAAGTGTTTATTTTTGAGAGACAGAGCATGAGTGGGGGAGGGGTAGAGAGAGAGGGAGACATAGAATCCGAAGCAGCTCCAGGCTCTGAGCTGTCAGCACAGAGCCCGACTCGGGGCTCGAACGCACGAACCGTGAGACCATGACCTGAGCCAAAGCCAGACGCTTAACCGACTGAGTCTCCCAGGCGCCCTGAGGGACTGTTTTCACAACCCAGAGGTTTCCATCAGTCTGGCCAGGTATTTGAGTTTGCACACAGAAGCGTTTGGGTACCGTGCGGAGGCTGGGGCTCGCTCCCTTCCGGGTGGCTCGGGATTTGCTTTTCTGTGGTGCTCAGGAGACTATAATTACGAAGGTCTCCAAGTTCGCACACAAGGATGGGGAACAAGAGAACAAGGAACCTTCTGTCTCCACCTTCAATTTCCAATAATGTGACATATTTAAATATATTTTTACCCGATCTGCATTTTTTTTACACTCTTTCTTCTTTCTTAGCGAGATTGGAGTGCTGTGTGTGGGAGTCAGCTCTGCATGTTTCTCCTGGGTTGTTTCCACACCCCTACCCGCCCCTCCTCATTTGGTTACAACTTCTACAACGAGAGAAAAGGAGAAAATATGGCAGACAAGTGGAGCCCAAACACAGCCGCCATCACTCAGGTGGGTGACGGGGCTGGAGCCACCTTGCGGAAGATGCGGGAAGAGGGCGAGTGCCCGCATCCTGGAGCCCAGCCCGGTGACTCCCCTAGAGCTCGTGGCGTGGGGCCCCAGGGACCCCGGGACCGGCTGTCTGCAGGAGGGTGCAGGACAGTGCCCGCCTGCCCGCTCTTCCCCCTTTCCCCTGTCCCGTGATACCACACACCACAGGATGAAGGATAAGCCGGGAGGGCAGACTTCAGAACAGAAGGAGCCGGGCTCACGTCAGCTGTGGGTTTTAGATGAACGCTGAGGCCTGGAGGCTGCTTGCTGATCAGCCGATCCGTGGCCACGTTTCTCTGCACCTCCCCTTTTTTTTTTCATTTTAAAAAATATTTCTTTATTTTTGAGAGACAGAGAGAGAATGAGAACAAGCAGAGGCAGGGCAGAGACAGAGGGAGGCAGTGGATCCACAGCAGGCTCCACGTTGGCAGCACGGAGCCCGACGCGGGGCTTGAACTCACTAACCGCGGAATCATGACCTGAGCTGAAGTCAGACACTTAACCGACTGAGCCACCCACGCGCCCCGTGCATCTCCCTTTCTGAACGACACTTGGGCTTCATAGATTCTCAGTAGCAGCTGCCTCTGTACGGTGACTAAGGCTCGCATCACATTGCAGGGACCTTTTAAATACGGGGGAAAGTTGACGGTCAGTCCCTCTGAAACCCGCTGCTAGAAGAGACAGGCTGGTGCGGTTACATAGGACCTTTACAACCGTCC
The DNA here is from genome assembly GCA_017311185.1 of Proteles cristata cristata. Lineage (NCBI taxonomy): Eukaryota > Metazoa > Chordata > Mammalia > Carnivora > Hyaenidae > Proteles > Proteles cristata. The sequence goes on from JAESUZ010005275.1 coordinate 175,867, forward strand.
GCGTAAAGGTAGAGTCAACACCTCTACTCGCTTCTGATAAATGGAAGGGACACCGAAACGTGTCTTTCTGAAGCTTGTCCTTCACGTCTCGCCCTCCTGCATTTCTTCCGTACCATCGACTGTCGGATTCTAGGTTCTGGGGGGACAGTGGCTCAGTCAGCCTCCATCACTGCTGGACCCCAGCCTCCTAACCAGTGTCCTCTTGGTAAGTGCAGGTTGAAAACTGAATTCATAAAACAAAAAAATAAGTAGGTGAGTAAATAATTCAGGGACCCTGGGAGCAAAGTACGGGTTTAATGGGAACCTTGCCTCTGAGAGCCGAGAATCAGAGTGGACTCCTGCACTGGGAACTGGTGACCATCATGGCTCATCGCCGGAGGGAGACAGAGCGCGTGCTCCCATGGGCTGAGCCTCCATGTCTCCAGGATCTGACAGCGATCGCCCTGACTCCTTCCCTCTGGCACCGAGGTTGCTCCCTCTCGGGACCCCCTCGGACACCCTCGGACCCTCAGCAGGTGTGGCTGGACCCTGGGCATTGGCGGTGAGGCGGTCAGAATACAGGAGGGGCAGTGGGCTCACATCCCACAAAGCCCTCACCGCTAGCCCAGTGTGACTTCACCACGTGGCAGGAGCCACTGGCAGGAAGAGAGAAATGTGGTCAGCGTGTCTCCCTGAGCTCGGGCGGGCGCGACACACTCACACAGATGGGGTGACTGAAGCAGAAGTTAATTTCCTTACTGTTCCAGAGGCCGGGCCTCCGAGGTTAACGTGCCGGCAAGTTGGTTCTTGGTGAGAGCTCGTCTTCCGGCTTGCAGACGGCCACGGTCTTGCTGTGTCCCCACAGGTGGCCTTTCCTCCGCCTATGCACTGCGGTGGGGGCAGGGGACAGGAAGGGACTGAGCTCGCTCTCTGCCACTCCCACAAGGACACTAGTCCTACGGGATCAGGGCCTCGTGCTTAGGTTAAACCTTATTGCTTCCTTCCTCCAAACACACCCACAAGGGCGTTAGGGCTTCAGCGTATGAATTTGGTGGGGGTGGGGAGGTGGGGGAGACAGAATTCAGTCCACGGTCGGGCGGTAGTTTAGGGGGATTCACGGTACAGCAGAGATGGGAGGTAGTGGAGAAGAAAAGCATTTATTGAGTACCTATTGCATACCTGGAAGTGTTAGGGGTTTCGTGTACCTTTTAAAACATCATCCTTACTCTTCTTTTATGATAAGGGAAACTGAGGCCAAGGAAGTTAAAGAACTGCCCAAAGGCTCCTGCGTGGGAAGTGAGATTTGGATGCTGAGTGATCTTACCAGAGCCTGGCTCTGTAAGATGGACGAGGGAATGAGGACTGGAGGGGGAGATGGCTGAGGGCAGGGGTATGAGTTTGGGGGTGCTCTGGGCACCCCAGGGCACAAGGGAAGAGACAGGTTCAGGGTGGCCTATTTGAAGGGCACGCCCGCAGGAGCTGGGAGAGGCCAGGTCTCACCCGGAGAGGACGGAAGAGAAGCCCGAGACCGAGTCAGTCCCCAATTGTGTAGCAAACATCAGGCTGTGCCTCGGGGGGAGGGAGTTGTCTCGTGGTCTGAGCAGGCGCAGGGGTCTTCATGAGGGGCTGGGAGGGTGGCGAGTGCTGTTGCTGACACTTCTCTAGTTATGTGGACATGTTGGGGTGCCGCCAGAGTGCAGAGGAAAGGGGACATTTGTCGGGGGCCTGGTGGAAGCGTAAACAAGGTTCCCCGTCTCAGAGAAAGGGACCCACACACCCAGGGGCCACAGCATGGGCAACGGGCCCTTACTGCCTTTGTTTAGGAAGAACACCGCAGCCTTTCGAGTCCTTGGGAAGCGAGGTGCTCTGAGCACAGGCCTGAGCTCACGCAGGAGCCAGAGGGTGGGCTTAGGACAAAGAGTTCCCCAGGCAGGCAGAGCCCTCGGCACAGAGCTCCCTGGCAGCCTGAGCAAGTTTCCTGCTGTCCTCAGCACGGGGACAGATCTTTAGACCAAACCAACCAACCAACCCTCACTCAGCATTTAAAAAATCTGTTGTGGGGGTGCCCGGGGGGCTCAGTCGGTTAAGCGTCTGACTTCGGCTCAGGTCAGGATCTCACGGTTCGTGGGTTTGGGCCCCGCGTCGGGCTCTGTGCTGACAGCTCGGAGCCTGGAGCTGCTTCGGATTCTGTGTCCCTCCCTCTCTCTCTGCCCCTCCTCCACTCATGCTCTGTCTCTTTCTCCCACAAAAATACTTAAACATTAAAAAGCTTGTTGCTCAGTCTTTCACTCAGAAGGCAAAACCCAACATAAAACAATTCACTGCCCAAAGACCCACATAATAAAAGGGGGCATGTCTGTCTGGACAGGGCGGTGCGGGTCTCACTGTCCAGCCACACTCTGGCCACCATGACCTCCATCAGCCATGATTGCCCCCGCGTTTCGGAGAGGGTAAGTGCGTCAACCATGACAGAGATACAAATTCTGGAATCAGGAGACTGAATGCAGATGGCACCTTTCAGCTCTGCGAGATCTCAGATGCTTTTCCTCCAAGTCACACACCCTCGTCTTGGCCAAGGGACATCTGTTTGGGCCACGCTGCCACACACGGGCTTCTCCCACCTGCCTGTCCAGGCCGGATTTCCTGCCCTGCGCATTGACACGGTCCTACCCCGTTGGATTTGTCATCTGGACTTTTCCTTGTTTCTCTGCTGCAGACAAGGCGACGGAGCCCCCGGCCCCTACCCTTGAAGGTGGCTGAGCACTCACACCTGCACCCATGGTGGGAATCCCACAGCTGGGCGGCTCCTCATGGTAAGAAAGGCCGTGTAAGAAACCCTGCACCTTCAGGGTCTTTTTGCCTTTAGGACCACATTGCTTTGGGATTCTCTGCTTTGGGCTGAGTCCTGGGTACCACACCGCATTGGCGGGGCGCTCAGGTGCCCTGGGCTTTCCGTCCTGATGGCCCCAGAGACGGGCAGTGTTCCCGCCGGGCGTTTCCATCGGTGGTTGGCTTGTTTTGTGAATGTTACGTGAGCGTCAGATGGGGGCCGGCAATCCTCTTACACTTGTGAGGTTTGACACTGCTTCCTGGCAAGCTCTCTCCTGCTCTTCCTTGTGGAGTAAGAGAGACAGACAGACTTCCCCAATACCGCCCTGCGTGGGGCCCACCCTACGGGGTGCAGGGCAGACTCAGGGTCAAAGGCACATTGCACAGAATCTGGGCGGTGGCCAGATTAGTCAGGGCTCTGCAGAGGAACAGATGGATATGTGTTTAAGATAAGGAATCCGCTCACGTGATCATGAGGCCAAGAGATCCCAGACCTGTGTCCACAGCCTGGAGGCCCGGGGGGCCGGTGGGGAGACCCAGTTTGGGCCCAAAGGCCCGAGGCCTCACACCAGGTGATGTGAGAGCTAGTACGAGGGCAGGAAGTCCGATGTCTCTGCTTTAACAGCCCAGGAGATGGCAAATCTGTCCTCTCTGCCCTTTGCTCTGTTCAGGTTCCAACAGACCAGACGGGCCCCCAACGCTGGGGAGGCCCCTCTGCTTTGCTCAGTTCTCTGGTTCGCATGCATATCTCATCCAGAAACACCTTTGCAGACACACCCAGGACAATGTTTAACCAAATACCTCTAAATACCTCCTGGTCCGCTGCCGTGGACACACAGTATTACCCCTGATGGTGGCCTTGAAGCCAGCAGAATGAGAGGCCTCAGCAGGTCTGAGCCCAGGATCCATCCATCCACACTGCTGAGAACCGGCCACCAGCATCCTGCACTCGGACAGGGGGCTGGAGGGGAAGGGGAGGGGTCCTCTGGGCTGAGCCGGGGGACTGGGAGAGGACGGTGCGGTAGACCCCTTGTTTCTTTCTTTCTTTTTTTTTTTATTTATAGGAGAGAGAGAGACAGCATGAGCAGGGGAGGGTCAGAGAGAGAGGGAGTCACAGACTGAAACAGGCTCCAGGGTCCGAGCTGGCAGTCAGCACAGAGCCCGACGCGGGGCTCGAACTCACAAACCGCGAGATCATGACCTGAGCGAAAGTCGGACGCTTAACTGACTAAGCCACCCGGGCGCCCCTAGACCCCTTGCTTCTTGAAACATGTTCATGACAATTTACAATTGTGTTCACTTGCTCGCACGGGTATTGCCGTGACACGAACCGGCATGCGGATACGCACCAGGGAGTCATTTAACATCCCTTGGGCTCAGATTCCTAGTCTCAGCAATGGAGACCAAAGGGTGCCCCTTCCCAATGGAGACCAAGCGGTGCCCCTTCGCAGATTTGGGGACAGTGCTGTGAGATGAGCTGCTCGTTTGTAGGGCCGTACTCACCTGTATGGTCTACACAGTAGGTCTGCTGTGTCGCCATGGCAGAGTAGGGGTGTGGGAGGAGGGTGGCGTCCAGCGGTACACACCTGTGTGAAACAGGAGCTTACTAGGTGCTCAGTGAAGAAGGAGGAGTGAGGGGCTGGCCTCCCGCACCAGGTGGCAGCTGAGGAACAGACAAAGTGCTAACGATGAGGAGAAGAGGTCAGGATGCCAGTGCCCTGCACGCAGGCGCCACATCTGGGAGCATGTGGGGCTATCTGCGGGCACCAGCTCGTGAGCCCCAAGGGGACAGGAGCCAACGGGGGCTGGTACCCGACGTCAGGATGACGGTCAGCCTGGGGGAGGGACATTTATTTCAGGATCCAAAGTCCCTGTCAACTCTCTTCCTTTGAGGTTGAGGGCTGTATGGGGGAGGCTAATGGCGAGGGAGGTGTGGGTGACCTCGGGAAATGGGGCAGCACCAGGTGTCTGTGCCGGGGACCCTGCCTGGACACCACCTGGGTCCACTCTCCTCTCCCTCTGGGTCCCCTGTGCCCAGTGCCACAGCTGTCACCAGGGATGGACAGTTATTCCTGAGTATCATCAATGAAATAAAGAGAAAATAGAAACAATCCATTCAGGGCGTGAAAAAGCCATTCGGGGACAGGAAGGCACACTGCAGCCTCAGCACCAAAAATGATCAAGCTGAGGCCGTTGGTGACATTCCGCGTGGAATCCAACTCCACGTCCAGACGTCCCAACTCCACTTTTCGCCTCAAGGTCTCCCACCGTGTGCGTCTGGAAAGCTTTGACCATCAAAGGCGTAATGGATTCTGTGCTCTGTGGCCAGGGTTGTGCGGATCTGTGTCCCACCAGTGTAGACTGGGGGCACCTGTCTTGGGACCAGGTCTTTGTAGAGTCCGTGGACTATAGACGACGGCACGCATGAAGCATGCTGCCCTGACCTGGGCGCTGTGGGGCACGGCTCCTGCATCTCCATGTTGTGCGCCCCGCTCTGTGGGAGAAAGAGGTTTCAGCTTTCTGGTTCTGCAGATGTCGAGACTACCACTAGGTACCAAAGGACTTGGTTAATCTCACGTCCAGTACAGGTATCTGTTGTATATAAAATGTCACCTTATATGTTTGTGGATATGAGAAACAGCTATTTTACTATATTGTTTTAGAAGAGAAATAATAGCTTCTCGGCTGAAATAAGCCAAATTAGTTCAAGAATTTCAGAAGAAGGGCACCTGGGGGCTTAGTCGGTTAAGCGTCCAACTCTTGGTTTTGACTCAGGTCATGATCTCATGGTTGGTAAGTTCAAGCCCTGTGTCGGGCTCTGCGCTGACAGCGTGGAGCCTGCTTGAGATTCTCTCTTCCACACTCTCCCTCTCCCCTGCTCTCACTCTTCTCTCTCAAAGTAAATAAACGTTAAAAATATAATTTTGATATCCAGAATATATAAGGAACTCACCAAACTACACGCCCGAAACACAAACAACCCAGGGAAGAAATGGGCAGAAGATATGAATAGACACTTCTCCAAAGAGGACATCCAGATGGCCAACAGACACATGAAACGATGCTCAGCATCCCTCCTCATCAGGAAATACAAATCAAAACCACACTGAGATACCACCTCACGCCAGTCAGAGTGGCTAAAATGAGCCAATCAGAGAACTCTAGATGCTGGCGAGGGTGTGGAGACACGGGCACCCTCCTACACTGTTGGTGGGAATGTAAACTGGTGCAGCCCCTCTGGAAAACAGTGTGGAGGTTCCTCAGGAAACTAACACTAGAACTCCCCTATGACCCAGCAATAGCACTGCTAGGAATTTACCCAAGGGACACAGGAGTGCGGATGCACAGGGGCACATGGACCCCAGTGTTCATAGCAGCACTCTCCACAATAGCTAAAACATGGAAAGAGCCTAAGTGTCCATCAACGGATGAATGGATCAAGAAGATGTGGTTTATATACACGATGGAACACTACATGGCAATGAGAAAGGATGAAATCTGGCCTGTGTAGCAACATGGATGGACCTTGAGGGTGTTATGCTGAGCGAAATAAGTCAGGCAGAGAAAGACAAATATCATATGTGTGCACGTATAGGAGGATTAGGAGGAACTTAACAGAGGACCAAGGGGGAGAAGAAGGGCGGAAATGGTGGGGGAAAGGGAGAGAGGCAAACCATGAGAGACTCTTGAATGTTGACAAAAACTGAGGACTGATGGATGTGGGGGGGAGGAAGGATGGGCTTGGAGGAGGGCACTTGTGGGGATGAGCACTGGGTGTTATGTGGAAACCAATTTGACAATAAACTATTTGTAAAAAAAATATATATATATATATAATTTTGGAAGAAGTCCACATTTTAATTCAAGTGAAGACATTTTAGGAATGTGCCCCAGACGCGGTGTAAGCTGAGTCCAGAAGACAACTTGTTAGGGCTCAGGGTCCCCAGTGTAGGAAGGGCCTTCAGAAGAATGACAGCTCTCAACTCTGGGTGCCTGTGGGTATCTACTTGGGAGTATTTTAAAATGCTGATGCCTGGGCTGTACTCTAGACCGAAGGAGCCAGAGTCTCGGAGGGTGGGCCCAGGAATCTGTATCTTAAAAACCTCGCTCTGGGTGGGTGCTGAGACCCAGAGCATAGAGCTTCCTGGGCGCTGCTAAGCCAGAATCAACTGGGGGCAGGAGTTTTGTGGCTGGGGCAGGCTGGGGCAGGGGGCGTGCTGGGCACTGCTGGTGAGGAGCGAGCCCCCTCGGCGGCCAGGCTTAGTGGGAAACCCCCGTTCTCTTTGGCCCTTGATGAGGATTATCCGGGATGAAGACCAACCGCAGGAAAGGCTGGGTGATTGCCCTGCAGGGAGGTTATAAAGTTGACAAACACTAACTGGGCCAATCCCTTCCCGGCAGCGGCTCCACGCAGACAGCTCTCATTAGCTCCTCTTCAACGTGACTCATTATCCAGCTGCCCCTAAATTAGCCCAAGCACATCCACATGCGTTTCAGGGAAGCAGTGACTGGCAGCTTGTCCCAAAATGGAAATGCAGATGACAGAAGCTTAATTAAAATAGAATAATCAGTATTTTTAAGACCCCACACTTTGAAGCGCAGCTTGGGCTGGAAATGAGGCCGGTGTGGCCTCAATCACAGCGAGCTGAGCTGAAATTATGGTGACTCAGCGGTACCGACAGAGAGGCTGTGTAGCCTTTCGACTTGTCTCTGCTGGTGTCCCCGACTGTGACCACACTTTACCCACTTAGAGCATTGCACGCGCCTCCAGGGCCAGACTACGTCTTAGCGTCTCAGTAATCTCCATGGAGCGTGACATCAGACCCATGACGGAAACTCAATTTTTCTTTTGTCGAAGGATGAGCAAATCAAGTCGTCAGTGTCTGGGATGTGGAAGAGGCAACCAGCCTCCGCGGGGCTGACGGGAGGCCCGTCTTACCAGTTGCTGAAAGTTTCCTGCTGCCCCAGGACGACCAAGGGAGAGACACAAATGCCAGTTGGCATTTTCAACATGGCAGTGACTCATCCTTTACTGAGTTCAGTCGCTGAACGTAGGAATGAGGGAATGGAGGGAAGTCAGATCTTCAAGTTCAAAAGGAGTGAGCATGTTATAGCTGCGAAGTCCTGCATCTGAGACCTACCTGTATGCAACGCCCTTGGGAAGGATGAGAACCGACAGATGAAGGCACCATTTGTCTACTCACTCATTCAATCAGCAATGCTGTTTGGAATGTCAGTGTGTGCTGGGCGCTGGGCTGTGACCACAGCTTGTCTTCATAGAGGTCGCCATCCCATGTGGACACAGACTGACACAAACAATTCCAACTCTATTTGAGGGGTAGCAGTGGTACATGAGGGCACAGGGACTCTGAGAAGCACAGAGCCTGGCTGGGAGGGAGAGTGCCCACAGAGGGTGGGCATTACAAATCCAGGGAAACTAGGGCGAGGATAGGAGCGAGAAAGATGGAGAGGTCTTTCTTCTCTCTGGCATCGTGACCACTTAGCATTCCAGCTAAATGGTGCTGATTTTAGGAGGCCAGTGGGATGGGGGAGTGGGCTGTATGTTTCTAGGGTATCTGTGCAGAACTGAAAACCTTAGAATTGTCAAACAAGAGGATTGGACTCCTAGTTTATGATGAAGTAGAATAAAACATCTAGCGTCTACAAGACTACTGGGAAATGCAGCGAAATGTCTAGTCTTGGGTAATTAGAACAAGTGGGCTTTTCTTGGTTCCTGAGAGTCAAGAACAGTGTAAGCCGGTTGAGGACGGTGAGTGGGTCTCTTGTGACCAAGTCAGCCATGTTTGCTATCTAACCCACATCTTGTTTCCAGTAAGTTCCCGGCAGATTGCTGATGAGCCATGGATGGCTTGCCCAAGCACGCACGTGCCCTGTGCCGAGAGGGTGGCTGTCGCCTTGTTAAGTGTCTTTGTGTTTCAATGGCCAACATTTCTTTTGGCTTTTCATTGCATTTCACTGGAATACTGAGACCAAAGAAGATGGTTTGAATTTTTGGACCTGATTTAACTCGTCCATATGGAAGACAGTGCGCCTTGCAGCGGCTGTTTACACTTACTCCTCAGATCTGTTATTCCTACCAGAAGTCTGCTGCCAGACCAGCGTCTTGTCATCTTTTAGAAGGAGGGCTGCAGAGTAGATTTTCCACATTATGCAGACCATAAAAGTACTAGAAAGAAGACAGGAGATGTGAGTCCAAGGGCTCAGCTATGCACTCTGGCACCATTTATAGTGAGGCTTTGGGTTAATTCTCATCAACTCAAGTGGGCAGTTATTCTGATGAGTGGTGGCTGATCCATCCTCACTTTTAGACTCCTTTGACCAAGGGGCTTTCTAGAATATCTTCTTTGAATCACCTGTGAAAACAGGTCAGGTCTGAGCACTGTTCCTAAGAGGACATTGTCCCTGCTGGTGACGGGGCAAGGCGAGGGGTTATACCTCACGGGGCAATGAGCACTCTTCCCACGTCATCAGTTGGAGTCAGTAAATGGGACCGAGTGAGAATTTTGCTTACGCACACTCCAGAATTCTCCATGAAGTCCTGTCTGTGTAGGAGACGCTGCCATCTTGAACACAACTATGTAAAAACAACTTAAAATCTGTGTTTTGCTTGAATTCCCCCATGACAGGAAGTGAACTAAGCCAAGAGAGGGCTGCTGTCCGGGAGTGAGGAGGGAATCCAATCCCTGGAGCTCTTGACAAATAGTCTCCCGGGGCTGAAACCCACTTTCAATTGCCACGTAATGTCTGTGCCTCCTTCATAACCGTCTTTCAAGAGGTAACGTCTAGTGGAAAAGATTGAGCCTCTGCACCAAGATGTGCTCTGAAGGTCACGGGTGGCGAGGGCCTGGAGAGCGGAATGTCACATCCTGAAACCCGTGTGGAGAGAGAGCTGTGGGCGCAGCCTCCCCCTGGACACTGACAGTGTCTCTCTCCGATGAGAAAAGTAACTGCAAGAAAACTCTCGTGTGACCAAAATCTCTTTAATAAATCCACTGAAGAGTGAAAGATATGAACCTGCATCTTCAGCTGGTCTGCAACCCAGAAATAAATGCTTGACTCCCTCAGGTCGGCCGTGAAGTACGGTACATCTGGGTGCCTAGGTAAGGAGGTGTGGTAAAGCCCACGATTTTTATCATACTATTTAAAAATCCCATGACAGGTATTCAATAAATATTCACTGAAGGAATGAATTATAATATAGGGCAGTGAACAACTATTTTAGATACAAAAATATCACCTTTAAATCTAGACGGTGGAGTCTCACCGTCCCTGTCCCTGCCACCACCCGGGGACGGCTTCTATCCCTTTTTGCCCTGGCTAACACACCTGATTGTATTTGAATGCCGTCTCCCCTCGCCGTGGGACTAAGGATTTTCTGGTCCAAGCCAACCGTGGCCGTCCTGTCCATTTGTCCCTGCGAGAGTTAGGATGTGACCAAATTGTGGCCAGCGAGACGTGCAGGGAGTCAGTCAGCTGGGGCATTTCTGGGAAATTGTTCTTGTTCTGTCTCCGATAATAAAAAAAAAAGTGAGCTTTGCGAACACGCCTTTTGTTTCCCGTCCTTCGTGCCGGGGACGCTGTGCGTGAGAATGTGAGCCATTTTGTAAGTGTGTGGGGGACACACACTGACGCCCTGGGCACAGCAGACCAGAGATGGCCGGAGGGGTTGGGGGTGGGGGGTGGGGACAGGCGGAGCTCAGACTCTGTGATTCTTTGCACGCTCACAGCTCGTGTGTGTGTGTGTGTGTGTGTGTGTTCTGACATCAGTGTTAGCTGCTTCGCTGGGGGCCTATAGGTCATAGATTTGCAAGGCTACATCTAGAATGAGCCTGGGACATGGAGACCCCGTTAGCCTCACTTCACAAATATTCGCACGTTAGAGGATTGTCTTCATTCCAGTTTTGGAAACAAAATTGCGCCAGGTGGGGGCTCAAACAACACACATGTATTTCTTATGGCCTTGCAGGTGGCTCCCTCAAGGACAAGGTGACGGAGCTGGGGTGGTGGGTGAGGCCCCTCCCGGCCACCTCCAGCCGCTCTTCCCCTGGGCTCGCAACACCTCCTCTTCGAGCGCAGGGAGCTGAGGGCTCTGGTGTCTCCTCTTCTTCTGAAAACACCAGCCTCATCGTGGGCCGCGCTTCCAAATCCCATCACACTGGAGGTCGGAGCCTCAGTGTGAGTTTTGTCGGCACGTGGACGTGGAGCCGGTAACGAGGGGCTCGAGGAGGGAGATGTGGCAAGATCAGCAGATGTCCCTCCCTGTTTTGGGGAAAGCGACACCAAGCACACGGGGCGGGGCCTCTCAGGCTGAGTTCTGGGCCCTCAGGTGGGGAGTCCTGTGCAGGTGACCGGCGGGCGTGCTCCTGGGCTCCCAGGACAGGACGGCCCCGAGATCCGGGTGTGGTCTCAGCAGCTGAGGACACCGCACACGCGCCCAGGAGTGACACTGCTCCACAGACCCCATCGCCCCTTGAGACTGGCGGGCTTGAGGCTGCTGCTGTGCAACTGTGGCTGCGACGGTGGACAGTGGACGGAGCGGGCAGGGGAGGGCGGTATTCAGGGCTCGGAGGCGCCCCGTTCCGACGGGCAGTAGCTCTTCAGAGAAGCTGGCACCCTTTGCTGGGTCCCTCGCCCTGAGCCAGCGGCCCTCGCGTGGTGGCCGCATCTGCGCGTTGGCCTGGCAGGGACCTGGGGATGCTTAAAACACCTGGATGTCGCCCTTCGTGCCGTGTGTCTGTGTCCTGGAGGCTCTCTCTCTGCTTCGTCTCCATCATCCCGTTCCTTTCAACGGCTGCTTTTTCGTGAGACGGGCTTCTCTCTCACAAAACAGTTCTGTTTCATCGCCGCGCTCATGGCGTGTGGGGGCCAATATCACACCCTTTGTTATATTACAGAACCCCGTGAATGGAAGGACAGAGTTCTTTTCCTGATCAGAAGGACAAATAACGACAAATTATGACCAGCGCAGAGTTGAACTTGGCCGCAGGCAGCGTGTGTGCGCGGACACGACTGTGCGTGCAATCACGTGTGTGCGCGCGTGCATGTGTGTGCGGGGAGGATCACGCCCCCTTGGGACGGAGCAGCAGCCAGGCGGAGTCCTGTCCCTGCTCCGCTCCCAGCTCCCGGCTGGACTTCCTAGCGGCTCATGTAATCAGTCTTCACATCCGACAACCCGAAGATCCCTTTCAGCTCAGGTCTTAGGTTCTGTGACCCGCAGGGGTGGGTTGGCGCGGGCACGCGCTTCGGCCCTGGAAGGGCGGGTCTGACAGTGCACGCGGCGCCTGCCCTTCGTGTGTGGGGCCACAGGCCCCACAGACCACTTCGGGCGGCGCAGACCCCCAGGTGCGGACCAGGCAAGGCCCATCGTGACGCAGTCACCCCTGGGAAACACCGGCGCCTTCGCTGCCCGGCATGTGGCCTCTGTCCACACACATCACCGTCTCCCTCCTGGACTCCTGTGGAATTTTCCAAGTTGTATCCAGAAACCAATTGTCAGGGCGTAAACTCTGGGCAGACCCGCGGTGGACTCTACATTCTAAGATCCCCTCATCTCTATAAGGACCGGAGAAGCCCCTTTGGCAAAAAATATTGCAAAGTTGGGTTGCCTCCAAAATAGCCACTTGGTGAATGTGGTTTTCTGCCGCAGACACGTTGATCAGACAAACTCAGGAAACCCTGAGTTTTACAGACAGATGCAGGCAAGGCCGTGCAGCTGTGGGGATGGGCGACCCTGGATCGGTACCCCTGGACTGGCCAGCCGTGGCCCCGGAGAGACTCTGACTTCCGTGAGCCTCGTTTTCTTTGTCTGTAAAGTGGGAAAAGCCGCACGGACAGGCTGGGGGTCGGTGAGGGTCACGCTAGGCTGCGCAGCTCTACGGCGCTACAACGATCCCCCGCCTTCACAACCTGTGCTCCTCTTGTGGTCACAACAAAGCTCGGGAGGTGCTCTGTTTTGTGGACGAATTGAGCACCATGGAATTGTCCACTAACGTGGCGCACGGGGAAGGCAATCCTGCCGTGAAAGAGAACACGACTTTGCTTGTAAACTGGTAACAGAGAAGGAAAAAGGAAAACGGCCCTGTTGTCGGTGCCTAAACATTCGACTCATCCGAGGCGCGAAACTGAAGGGTGTGACTCCAAAGAATCCCCGTCTGCAGATGCGCGATGGGAACCCTGCCTTCTGCTGTCCCCTGTCTCCTGTCACTGGTCCCCTTTGATACACTGGTAGCACTCCACCCCAGAGCCAGGGGAAAGACAGCCAGACTTGGAACTCTGAGAGAGTCCTAGGATTCGGAATTGAAGGGAGGGAAGGGGTTGGAAAGCCAGCACTTACGCAAGGGAACCGAATGGTTAAAGTAGACTCTTCAACGGCCTTCTCCCACTTTTTTCTCTCCCTCAAATAATTTCCCTGTGTCCCCTGCAAGTTTTTTCTCTGGTACTTGGCCTGGGGCGATAGGGTCACTTGTCACAACGGATGCATCTTTCAGAACTTCAACTACAGCAGGCAGGGGCTTTGGTGTGCATAGTCATAGAGGCTTCCTCCCTCCCTCAGCTCTGAACTGACAAGGCCTGCAAAGGCTTTGGAAGTTTTGTGATCCGGAGGAGCGATGAGATGAATTGGGAATGTGGAGCACTTGGCGGGGGGAGTCTGGATGAGAGTCTCCAGTGGGTACTGGGGGCCCCAGGAAGGCAGAGCGCGTGTGGGACCCAGGTGCTCAGGACACAAAGGGAGGTGGGCAAGTGCTTAAGGCAGAGCCCGTTTACTGCTTTCCCCTTGGGCCCTCCTTCTGCGGCTGAAAAGAGGGGACATGCCACATGTCCCCCCCCTTCCCCTGTTTGCGTCCTGCATTCCGCACCACAGAATTCAGGCCACGACGCGGGCCTCAGTGGCTCAGCCCTGCGACGGCACTCTGGGGGGTTGGCCGGTCCTCTCTGGGAACACACATTCAACTCTAGATAACCTACTTACAAATGAACTTTGGAACGCAACCTACTCATAGTTTGAGGCCAGCCTGTACTTGGGCTTCTCGAAATGTTTAGAGAGCCTGACTGAGTTTTCCCCCGTTCATATTCAGAGTACACAGCCCTGCCGCCAAAGTGAGCATATTTGAACCTCTGATCTCTTGGGGTCAGAAGAACAAGTTACTATTGAATTTATGCTGAGAATAGAAGCGCACGCGCTTCTGCTTCCAGGGATAGTGAGCGATTTGGACCAACCCTGCCTCTGAGGACGACTAGACCTATTTGAACAAAATGTCTGAAAACGTATTCTTGAACCCCGATGGACGAATCAGGCAATGAAACACACAAGGCTGGCATTAGGGAGAAGATAGAAGTTTGGAAAGATGAGCCCAAAATCTGGGGGACTTTTCCCATTGGGAGTGTTTGCAGATTGTGGAACAGGCACCTGAGAGGCAGAGCCAAAGACAAACGTTAGAGTCCAAGCAACCCTTCTTCCCGGTGGGGACCCTGAAGTGCCGCACCTAAAGAAAAAGGTGACCTGGAAATAAACAAGCTCTCACAACAACGTCAGCCCGGTTTTAAGATACCTGGAAATCCCAGGAAAATCTCAGCCCATAAAATTAGATTAAGATGATTCCAAATTGTCAACACAACCGGGTGCTTGGCAGCCACAAAGATCCCCAGAGAAAGTTTTTATCAGCAGATTATTTCTACAATTTTCCCCAAATGTAGAAATGTCTAGGCCACAATCCAGCAGAAGTAAACACACAAAGAGAAAAGAGAGTGTTGACATGAACCAGCAGAAAAAAAAATAAAATAAAATGACATCCTCAGTGGTTCTTTCTAGCTATTGGACTTACCTAGGCAAACATTAAAATAAGTGACAACTGAAAGCTATAAAAAATGACAAAGCACATGTGAAAATATCTGAGGATGAATTTGAGAACTGCAATATACAATCATTGAAATAAAAAACTCGGGCCACTTGAGGGGCTCAGTAGGTTAAGCGTCCGACTTCGGCTTGGGTCGTGATCTCATGGTTTGTGGATTCGAGCCCCGCGTCGGGCTCTGTGCTGATGGTTCAAAGCGTGGATCCTACTTGGGATTCTGTGTCTCCCCCTCTCTCTCTGCCCTTCCCCTGCTCGCTGTCTCTCTCCCACAGTCTCTCAAAAAGAAATAAACAAACAATAAACAAATAAAAAACCTCAATGGATGGGCTTAAGAGAGCATTATTATATCAGCTAATGAGAAAAGTAGTGAATTTGAAAGTGGGTTAAAAGAAAATATCCACAATAAAGTCAGGAGAGAGACACCAGGATTGAACATACAAAATAAGGGGTAAAAGACATAGAAGATGCTGTGAGGAGATTTCATACATATTTGCTGGAGTCTGAAAAGGAGAGGAAGAAAAGAATTGGAAGAAGCAATATTTCAAAGGATACTGGGTAAGAATTTCTTTAATTGAAGAAAGGCACCTAAGACTAACATTTTTTTCCCTAAACATTATTTTCCTGCATCTCCCAATATTTGGAATATAAGGATAAAAATGGTTTAAGACAAAATAATGGAAGGAAACACAAAATAATGGGGAAAATGCCATCTAAACACTCACAAAAGGAAAACTAGTGTCTATATACTAGTATTAGACAAAATTGACTTCAGGCATAATATCATTAGAGACGCAAATTTTCTGGAGATTAAGGGAGACACTTTGATTTATCAGGACGATGTAGCAATTCTAAACTCACATGCCCTTAATCACATGATACTGAGGTGTATTTAACCAGCATTTGATAAAATGAAAATAAATAGAAAAATTCACCATCGCAATGGTTGTGGGAGAGGCTGACACACCTTCATTCCTTGCAGACAACATGAAAATCAGTAATGATACGGAATATTTAATAATATGAATAAATGACATAATAGACACGTACAGGGAACACTACACCCAAAGACTGCTAGATACCCATTCTTTTCAAGCACATGTGAAATATTTACCAAAATAGATCATAAAGCAAGTCTCCACAAGTTTCAAAAGCTAAGTCATGCAGAGCCAGTTTTTTGGCCAGAGTGCAACGAAGCCAGGAAGCAATAGCCAAAGAAAAGTAGAAAATCCCCACCCCTCCCCCATGCTTGGAATTTAATTCTTTTTTTTTTTTACTGTTTTATTTATTTATTTCTAGGAGAGAGACAGCATGAACAGGGGAGGGTCAGAGAGAGAGGGAGTGACAGACTCTGAAACAGGCTCCAGGCTCTGAGCTGGCAGTCAGCACAGAGCCCGACGCGGGTCTCGAACCCACAAACCGCGAGATCATGACCTGAGAGAAAGTCAGATGCTTAACCGACTAAGTCACCCGGGCGCCCCTGGAATTTAATTCTTAAAGAAATTTTTTTATTAGGTTTATTGAGAGAGACAGAGAGAGAGACATACAGAGTGTGAGTGGAGAGAGGGACAGAGAGAGAGGGAGACCCATAATCCCAAGCAGGCTCCAGGCTCTGAGCTGTCAGCGCAGAGCCTGACGTGTGGCTTGAATCCACAGCCATGAGATCTGGACCTGAGCCAAAGTTGGATGCTTAGTCAACTGAGCCACACAGGAATTTAATTCTTCAAAAGCTTGGAGTTCAGAGGAGAAATACCAATGAAAAATTTTAAAATGCTTTGAGTTGAAAGATAATGGCACAAGCAACCAACATCAGAAATAAAGAGGACATTCCTATGGGCACTTAGAGATGTAAAAGAAGAAGAAAGGAAGAAAGGAAGAAAGAGAAGGAAGGAAGGAAATAAAGAGAAAAAAGAAAAAAGAGAAAAAAATAGTAAGAGGATTTTGTGAAAAACTTCATGCTAGGAACTTTGAAAATTAAGAAATTTCTGGAAATAGAAACATTTCCAGAAAACTGACTTACAAAAACTAACACAATAGACGTGCCTGGGTGGCTCAGTTGGTTAAGGGTCTGACGCTTTGTCTCAGCTCAGATCACTCTGCATCCGGCTCTGTGCTGACAGTGTGGAGCCTGCTTGGGATTCTCACTCTCTCTCTGTTCCCCCTCCACTCATGCGCTCTCTCTTGAAATAAATAAATACACTTAAAAAAACTAACACAGTAAGAAACAGAAAATGTGAAGAATGGGTAAATCGTCTTCGTACGTGAGGGGAGAAGTACGAAAAAATTCCAACAATCACTGTGATTAGAAATAAAAAAATGAGTCAACCAGGCTACGCGGGACCTTCCTGAGTCTGATACAGGCTGTGCTAAGAAGCCCAGAGAGGCCAACACAGTTACAAGTGGAACGTCAGAAGCTCTCCCTTGGAGACTGGACACAAGACAACGATGGCGGCTCTCGTCACTTCCGTACAGTCTTGTTCCGGAGGCCCCACCTGGTTCTGGCTCCTTCTGAGGAGCTGGGCCCCCTGGGGAACCCTAAGGAACCCCGCTGAGTGACTGAGTCTGTGGCAGCCGGTCTGACAGGTGCAGCGTCCGGGCCTCGCTGTGGTTGGTGGGGTCACGTGGCTGGCTGTGGCCGATGAGTCACCGATGCAAGTGTGTCAGAGCTCCTTCTAAACTCTGAGGTGGGGGCTATGCCATCGGCTTGGATCCCGGAGCGGGGAGTGTGGAGAAAACCCCCAAACCACCGCAAAGCGCAAGCGGTAGGAACGAGAAGTAAGTCTGTTACTGGAAGTCGGAGATCGCGGCGCTGGGGCAGAGGGCTCGGAGCATCTTGCGCCAGCAACTCAATGCTCTGGCGAGATATGATGCTCTGCACTTCCGCTCGTGACTGGGAGCCATAACGGGTCACACGATCCCACTCCAGCACTGGGAGCTCCGGAAACGTTCTCTACAGAAATAAACACAGACGTGCACCCCGGGGTCCCGTTTAACAACTTGTTGGCTCAGATGCAGGAAGGCTGTCCCACCACTTCAGTGACCGTCTCAGCTGGTGGGACACACGGGCTCCGAGGCCCAGCCTCCCACCCAGGCAGCAGCCCATCCTACGGCCGATCACGGCAGGGGCTGAGAGCCTTGGCCGTTTTGGCTCCAGATGGGACATCGAGCTTCCCTGGGAGCCGGACGAGGCTCACAGCTTCCTCGGGGGACAGAGAAAGCTAAGCCACACCCGAGACTCCATCATCACAGTAGCTGAGCTTCAAAGAAGGTCAGGTCCTCGACCCAGCCGAGGCAGGTCTGCTATGCCAAGGCCAGGGCCCTGGTTGAGAAGAAATGGGACCCTGGCCCTTGGACATGGGGACTCCTGGGATGGAGTATCTGAAAATCCTAAATTGCCAATTTTCCCAGAACCCCTCGAAATCTGCAGAAGTGGGCCGTCCCCTCCCCGGATAAATGCTAAGATCGCTGCTTGCTTGAAGACAACCTAAGATGTCTCCTGTGCATTCTCTCAGGAGTCACAATTTCATGCCCTGGCAAGGGCCCAGGAAGGGACGTCACCCACTTTCTACCAGGACGGTCCCTAGAAGCATGGAAAAGCACAGGCTGCACCGAGGGCAACAGGGACCCATAACTGCCATGGCAGATGGTGGACAAAGTGATCCCTTGTCCAAGGCTCAGGGGGTGTGCCTGCTGGAATGAGTTTTCTACCTAAGGCCAAATGCCTTCCAGATGGTTCTATTCCACAGGAAGTCCTGGCGGTGACACCGTTGACCATGACCAAATGCACTGCTGGGAAGAGCACCAGCCTCACCGAGAAGTCGGTGTAGACTCCTGTGTAGACCAGGCTCGCTGTGGAACGCGCCGTTGGAACCAGGCTCACCACAGGGGGGCCCATGGGGCCCGGCTCCCTGAGAGCGAGGGGAATTGATCCATCAGAACCACGGGGAGGGGTGGGGAGGCGCAGCACTGGACCATCAGAAGGCGGCGGAGTATTTATCACAGTGAGCCGGCAGGTCGAGGTGGCAGCCCAGGGGGCCTGAGCGGCAGCGTCCTCAGCTACTAGAACACAGCACCCTTAGGGGCAAAGCACATGTGCAGCCAGCAAGGGTGCCCCTGAGCTCCGAGCAGAGAAGAGAGTAATCTGATTGGGGGGTGGAGACAGGTGCCCCAGTAAAGAGTCACAATCCTTTGTCCTCTCTCCAGATCGGAGCCACTTTCAGACTGAAGCCTGCTGGCTGCAATGCAGGCTGGGTCCCCAGAGGAAAGGACAGAACAGCAGAGCCAGTGAGCTTGGTAACAATCGTCCTGTCCCTTCCCTGACGAGGTTTATGGTCACTTATTCGGGTGACTGTGCACTGGGGAGGGAGGAACGTCCCACCCTCTTAAAGCCTGCTGGATAAAGGGCTAGAGTTTGCACCGAGGACCCAAAGCTTCATCCTGACCCCCCATCGAAGAGGGGAATATGGAGGCCGGGTGATAACTGTGGTCTTGGCCAAGCCCTGATTTACCGCGGGCCGCTGGGTCCTGCCCTGCCCCGGCTGCTATGCCCTCCACCCCCAAATCATCGTCAGGATAGACAAGCTTGGCAGTGGGTACAAACTCACCGTAGGTCTTTGGCCTGTGGGATAAAGTCAACTGTGATGGGGATGACGATGGAGACGTCCGAAAATACCCCTGGCCCTGGTCAAGATCCTAACTGAAAACCAGTGCCGCGTGTCCCCTGGTAGAAAGTGGTGTGGAAATCAGTTCCACGCTTACAGGGCCGGGGGTCTCTGTGACGCGTCTATTTAATGGCCTCGTCGGCACCCGCTATGCCAAGAGGCAGCCTCCCCGCAGCTGCCCTGACAGGTGTGGCGTCTTCGCCAGAGCCGGTTAACACGGCCGCAGGCACGGGGCGTGCCCCCAGCGGGCTGGCCGGCGCCTTCTGTCCCCACGAGGAAGCCGTCGGCATCCACGTGGGCTGCACGAGAGGGTGCATTCTTGCTTTGCCATGGGGCTATTATGTTCACTCACATCCTCCACGCCCTCAAGCAGCCCTAGGGGATCGGGGTGGCCCAGGCACCTCAGCGAACATGACATTGGTCTAGTCCATGATGACATCACGCTGCTGGGCTGACAAGCAGAAGGGACAAACACATCGGAAGTCTTCGTAAGACGCCCGAGCTCGGCAGGCGGGAGATAAACCCTGTGAAGAGTCAGAGAGGGACCACGTTAATGGCATTCGTAGGGGGTCCATAGCCAGGGGTGCGCTGGGACCACCCAGCCAGAGCGAAGGGCCGGTGATGGCACTTTGCATCTCCCGCCGTGAAGAGAGACACACAATGCCTGGCATTCCTCTGGGGCTTCTGGAAGCAGCATGTCCCACCCCTGCACGGACTGCCCCAGCCCGCGTACTGTTGCTTCGGGGGCGCAGGAAGGGGCCTGCGGGAGGCCGAGGCTGAGTGCTCGCAGCGCCGAGAGCCTGGCGTACGACCCGACAGACCCTATGTCAGTGCGGGCACAGGCGGCGGGAAACAAACGCCAAGTGGTACTGACGGGCGGCCAGCCTATGTCAGAGTCACCACGCGGGGCCCTGGGAGTTGGGAACAAAGCCACACCATCTGCTGGAGAGAATTCCGTGCCTTTTGAGAAAACAGCTGCAGATGTGCCGCTGGGCCCCGACAGAGACGGGCGTTCCCATCATGCATCTGGGCCCGCTCCGTGTGGGCGACCACGCCGTGTGGAATGAGGAGGAGAAGACGTCTGAACTCATGAGCAGTACGGGCAGCTGGACAGAGGACGGGGAGAGGCGTGGAGAGCGGAGAGCGGGGGTCTGCAGCTGAGGCAGGGTAGGTGGGGGAGCGCCTGGGCACAGACAGCAGGTGTGAGCACCTCCATGAACCAGCCTAACGCTCCCGCGGGCATCCACCCGCGGTGGGGGGTGGGGGGACAGGCTTGGCTGTTCTGGCCGCCGTCAGCCCGCCCCGAGGTCGTTTCTGCTTCAGATCTCCGGCGGGGACCGAGGCCGCCGTCTGGTCTGCCCCGCTGCTCCACCGCTCCCCTTGCCACGTCCTTTCTGCCCCCTCCTGCCCTCAGCCGTGGCTCCCAGGCCCCCCGGGTGGCGTGGAGCGCTCCCTGCACGGGGGACGGGGGGCCCAGCGGTCCCCGTCAGGCCCACATTGGCCCCCTCCTGACTTGGGGATGGATGAGATGAGAAGACAGGTCACTCCCCATCCGTACTTACTGCAAACTTGGGGACCGGGTGGGGTGGCTGTGACCGGCACACGTGCTGGGGAAGGCGAAGAATGACGACACACGGGAGTCACGGACCTGCTGGCGTCCTGAAGTCCCAGCGGTGGACACGCTCCTCAGTGTTCTCTGGGCTGCGGCCCTGCCCCTCGGGGCCCGTCCCGGGTCTGCGGCTCCCACAGCAATGGGCCCGGGTCCTTCCAAAGGGCCCCCGACACCGTGAGTCCTCCTTGTTTCTGGGTTCTGTATTTTCGAATCTGCCTACTTGGGAAAATGCTTTGTAATCTCCACTCAAGGCCCTGGGACCTTACAGGTGGTTCGCGGGCGTGAACGGGGCCGCCAAGCAAGACGTGAGCAGCTGGACGCGCACGGTCCCGGCTGAGGGTGGACCAGGCCACACCTTGCTTCTTGCTCTCGTCCCCACTGTAAACACGTGTCCTTTCCAAGGCCTGTTGAGTGTCTTGTAGTGTTTTTCACATGTTTGTGCCTTTTGTTTTTTCTGGTGATTTTGCGGTTTAAAACGGACCCCGCAGAGCGGGAAGTGCCGTCTGCAGTGGGTCCCACAAGTTGCGTGTGTGGATCAGCCCCTTCCGGCGAGCGCTGATGCCGTTGGCCGTGAGTGCAGGGTGAATGCGCCAGCAGTGTACGCGACGGAGATGTTTTTATACAGAAGCACACGTCCAACTGATGACAATGCTGTGCCGGAGGCTTGAAAGGACAACCTTGTGACCCTCTCCCTCCGCCCCCCTCCCCCCCCACCAGGAGCTATGGCTCAGCGTGTGCTGATTCAGCCTTCACGCAGACTTTCTAGAAGCTAGCGACTGCAAATCATGAGCTGACTATTTTCTTCCAGGTTCGCGGGTTCTCTGGGGGTAGCTCCTTCCTAAAAATGCAGGGGCTTCTTACTGTGCTCACGGAGAGATACCTGCTGGTCTCTTGAGACTAAAAAGCTCATGTGGGACAGTCACACCCTTACTCTCTGTCCCCACGCCCTCCTGCAATGCCGCAGGGGGAGGGGCTGGGGGGGAGGGGGCTGGGTGTCTCTCTCACAGCCGCCGACTTTGGGACTGTGGCTGGCAGCTGTCACAGGCACTTCTCCGTGTCATCATCTTGCTGTTGGTCGGTGAGGAGCAGCCTCCTTCCCCCCCTGCAGGGTTCTGAGCGTGTTAACTCCCTCCTGCCTTTCCTCCCTGCTCGCAGACCAGACCCGTGTTCCCTGAGCTCGCCTTTTCCTTACGGGATCTTTCCAATGGAATCCAACAGCAGTGTAGCTGCTAAAATCCGGGTTCCGGGGCTTCCCCTTGAGCGTCCGCTCCTGGAGCGCGGTGTCCTGAGGCCCGAGACCTGGCTGGCATCGACTCCTGGGTGCCCGTTGGGCCCAACGAGCCACCGCTGCCCCCCAGGGATTTACCATCTTCGCGCCTCCGGTCGCGTCTCCCCTCGGCCCGACGCCAGCCCTCCAGCGATGCAGGTTATGCGCCACTGCGACCGTGGGGCTCGGCCTCCCGTCTGAGCCGGACTCCCTCCCGGAGCAGCCAGCCCCTCGGACGCCACCAGCCGCCACGGCAAAGGGAAGGAGCTCCGGATGGCCACGCTGGAGCTAAATGCTCCAGCCCCGGGGAGACGCGTGTCGCCTCCTCCCGCAGTGCACCGTCAGAACACGGTGGGGGGCTGGGGGTTCGAGGGCGCAGATTGGAAACACTCTGTAGAAAGCACCCATGCTGCTACCGAGGACCAAAGAGACGACGGGCTCGCAGGGAACGCGAGGATCAGGTGCTTGACATGGTGCCCGGGACGGGGTCCGAGCCCCACAGAGGGGCTGCGGGGGAGGGAGGCGACACAGCGTGTTTTACTGTCCGTCCGCTGCACTGGCTCGTGCCGGCCGCGCACGGTGGGGTCTGGGCGCCCGCCCTCAGCTTTACGGGCCTGCCGACCCCGGGCATTGCCTGAAAACCCGTCTGCCACCCCCTCGGGGTCCTCATTCCGGGAACAGGTCCTGGGGTTTTGTTCCAGTTGGATCTGGGAGCCCTAGAAGCACTAAATCTTCCTACTCCCCACGCTGCATTTGCAAGTGGGTTTGGAGGAGAGCGGGCTCTGTCCTGGAGGGCGTCATTAACAATTGAAAGCCCTCCAGGAGTTCCGGACCTCATCAAAGCCCACCCCCGGGCGCCTCTGAGTCATTGGCACTTGGATGGTTTTCTTGCATTTCATGTAATTTGGAGACATCGATTTATCATTTCCCCTATTTGGTATTCTAGAGCCTTCGTTTTTCATTTCATGCTGCCGTTTCCAAAAATAAAGTTAGTGGTAATTTGAATTTCTTACTCCTTTCCCTTCCCTTTTGACAGCAGGCGATTGGATTATAAAATCCTGCAGCTGAAGAGACGGACGGGGGACCAGGGACCCTGGGCTCCATCTTTGTACTCAGCCTCCCCTCCCCCCATTTGGGTCCAGCTGGCATGGGCGTGGTCACGGCCCCTTCCCCTCAAGGGCTGGGTCACCCAACGGGGCTGGCGTCCCTGAGTGGTCCCTAGCCCCGGTCCTGGGGGACCTGCCTCGGGAAGTCGCTCACCTTCTCAGGGCTCCGATTACTTCACCCGCACAGTGGGGAGCAATGTGTGATCTTTGCTCCCACACAGCAGAGGGCTGAGAAAAATGGCCGCCGAAGGCAGAGAAGGGCAGTGACATGAATTTAGAATTTGCTCCAAAATATATCACATTATAAAACAAAAATGAAATGATGGGGTGGAGATGAAGCAGGTGTAGGGGTCAAGGGCATACGACTCCAAAATGGGCCACTTTGGCATATCGAGTATTTTATTTTTTATTTTAATGTTTTTAGAGAGAGAGAAAGCTCGAGGGAGGGGCAGAGAGAGAGAGAATCTCAAGCAAGCTACATGTCTAGCCTGGAGCTCGATTCGGGGCTTGATCCCACGATCCCGGGATTATGACCCGATCCCAGGAAATCAAGGGTTGCATGCTCAACCGACGTAGCCCCAGCAAGTTGATTATTTTAAACAGAAGTGACTTAGGAGACAGCCCGTGCAGGAAGGACACACAGACCCTCCTCTGTCCCTGGAGAGCAGGAAATAAGTCTCCTTCATGGAAGGTGCCCTCCCTGTCCCAGGAGGTAGGGACACATCCTTGTCACTGAAAGTGGGGCATTTAGAGCCTGGAGGGCTGTATGAACAACCCTGTCCCTACCGTAGCCCAAATTCTGTTAGAGCTCCTTACTGCCTGGAGCCCCCAAAGTTACGTTTTCTTTGTCTGCCAATCCCTCCCACGAGTTTGTCTCTTGGTCTAAGAAGTGTAGAAACAGCCCACCCGGCTCCTTCCTCAGGGTCTCCGAGTCTCTACTGGGTCTCCTGCGCATGTCATAAGATTTTTTCTCTCCTGTTAATCTGCCTCATGTTGGTTTCACTCTTAGTGCAGCTTGAAGACCCGAGGCTGAGGAACCCCCTCTCCTTCCCAGGACGGGCACCCCGTGCTCACTGTCGAGGCTGGGGGTCGGCAAGTCCAACTTGTGTTCTCTTGTTTCTTTCTTTTTAATTTTTTTTTTCCTGAGAGAGAGAGAGACAGCGTGAGCAGGGGAGGGTCAGAGAGAGAGGGAGACACAGAATCTGAAGCAGGTTCCAGGCCCTGAGCTGTCAGCACAGAGCCCGACGCGGGGCTTGAACCCACGAACCGTGAGATCATGACCTGAGCCGAAGTTGGACGCTTAACTGACTGAGCCCCCCAGGCGCCCCTTCTCTTGCCTATTTCTGGGTGCCCATGAAAAGTGCCCTGCTGAGGGCTGTAAACAGCTGCACAAGAGAATCAGGAGGAAGCTCGGGGTCAGAGATGGCGAGCTGCGGGCTGGGGCCCTGGATGCTCCCCCCCGGCTTCCGTGGGGTAACCTCTCTGGGTGAGTCCCCACGTTTCTCGCCAGGAGGGTGACAGCCCCCGAGTGCCTGGCCGGGCCTGGTCTGCTCCCACCTTCCCATCTGCCTGCGGGCCTTCTCAGGGTATTGCACACTGCGGGTGGGACAGGCCGGCCAACAGCCCCCACCCCGAGGGAGGTGCCGGGAGGGGTTTGTGGGGGGAAGGGAGGGCTCCCTGCAGAGGAGCCGTCCTTCCCCGGGTCCATCCGTGCATCAGCTCCGGGGGCCCTCTCGCGGCGGCAGAGAATCTGGGCTGGATTACGACAAAAGGAAACGGAGCAGCTGTGGGGCCTGTGTGCCCACCAGCCCCAGGCATAGGGCAGCCCCTGAGTCCCACGTCACCGCCCCGCCCTGCTCACGCCCACATCTGCACCCCCTCCAGGGAGCCTGTGCCAGGGGCCTGTGGCCACTGCCTCCTGTGTGCCCGGCCAGCCCCAGCCCCGCCCCTGGCCTTCCTTGTCAAGAGAGCCCCAATCCCGAGTACCTGCTGGCTGCCTCGTGTCTGTGAGTCCCCCTTGGGGGGTGGTTTGCTCATCACACCGCTGAGGTCTCTGCTCCGCTCTCCTCCCTCAGGGAAGGCCATCGGACAGCAAACAGTGCTGTGCCCTCTGCCCTCCCCTCACCCCGCGAGTTTCTGCCAGAGCCCAGCCTCCCCGAACCGCTGCCACTCACCCGTTTGCCCGTTGGGGTCTGTCGCCCGGGCCAGAGTGCGGCCCGTGGGTGCACGGCTTGGGCTCGCCTCGGTTGTCAGTGTCCCTGAGTCACTCAGCTCTTGGCAACGGGTGTGTGTTGAATGAATGAATGAACGAATGAATGAACAGATGAATGGCACTGGTCTACCAGTCGGGTTTGAAATCCTCCTCCAGGCTCCCAGGACAAGGGACTCTGAAAATAGAGCTTGTAGAGCTGGTGACGTCCAGGTCCCTGAGGGCGTGGCACGTGCCGGGCTCAGCTGGGCGGCCATGGCATCGCCTCTTGGAAACAGCCCTCCCAGGAGACGGCGGCCAGCGTAGCAGATTCCTTTACTTTCTAAGCGTCATCCCTACTTTTAAAATGATCCTGGGGCGCCTGGGTGGCTTAGTCGGTTAAGCGTCCGACTTTCACTTAGGTCATGATCTCGCGGTTCGTGAGCTTGAGTCCCGCGTCGGGCTCTGTGCTGACTGCCA
Source organism: Proteles cristata cristata (assembly GCA_017311185.1). Taxonomy (NCBI): domain Eukaryota; kingdom Metazoa; phylum Chordata; class Mammalia; order Carnivora; family Hyaenidae; genus Proteles; species Proteles cristata. Next base: position 201,859 of record JAESUZ010005275.1, read on the forward strand.
GCTCAGAGTCTGGAGCTGCTTCAGATTCTATGTCTCCCTCTCTCTCTGACCCTCCCCTGCTCACGCTGTCTCTCTCTCTCTCTCCTAGAAAGAAATAAAACATTAAAAAAATAAATAAATAAAATAAAATGAGCTTGATCACTTCCCCTGATTATAAGAATAAGACACGTCCAGTGCAAGACGTGCAGACGGCACAGGAAGGCGGTGTCCACGTCAGGTTCCGGCAGAGAAGCAAGCACCAGGGGACACGAGTATACACACACATGCACACACCACACACATCACACACATGTACACACACCAGACACACATATGCACACACATGTACAGACACAGAGATAGACACAGGCAGACGTGTATATAGACAGAGACACATATGCACATATACATGCGTACACACACATACACATACAGGCACACACAAACGCACACAGACACACACACGGACAAATGCACACTCATGCACACACAGACACACATGCGCAGACACACACACACACACTCACACACACGGACAGACACACACGCACACATACACTCTCGGGCAGGAGCTAACCCCAAAGGGCATGAGTGGGGCCTGTCGTTGTTCCTCAGGAAAACCTCAGTTTTGCTCGTGAGGCCTCTGGGCTGACTGGGGCGGCCCCCGGTTTATCAGAGATCATCTCCGGACCTAGAGGCAGCTCCTTGGAGATGTTCACGTGTCTGCCAGGCGTCTCTCCGCAACGCCTGGGTTAACGTCCGGCCAAGCGGGTGCCACAGCCCAGCGGTGCTGACACTGGAAGGTGGTCTGCATGTCAGAGGGCAGACGACACACGGTTAGATTGGTGCCTGGGGCTCCAAACCAATACGGCGGCTCAGCCGTAGAGGACAGTGGCCCACAGACACGCGCAGATACCCCACCCCGACTCTCTGAGTTAAGTGGAAACCACGATGGCCAGGTTAATGCTGACTTTTAAGGGCAGGGAAGGCCCCCGGGCTATTTCTGCGTGTTGGTCATACTCTATTTCTTACCCAGGATATGGGTTACACGGCCGTGCAATTGATAATTTCTGATGTAAAGTCTGCCGGGCCCCCAGGGCCGGGCTCTGGTCCTCAGGGCGGAGAAGATGCACTTGTCTGTGGGGTCAGACCAGTCTGTGGAGTAAACCCCGGCTCCCTGGCCCTTTAAACAGGCCGCCTGCTTCTCATGCGTCCAGCGGAGCACAGGGCTGTCTGGTGCAGACTGCACAAACCAATACGGGGGCTCAGTCTCCACAGTTTGGAGAGAAAAAGATAGGTTTGGGCCAGAATGATCTATTCGTTTTGGACCATTTGCTTTGTTTTGACTCCCGGTAATAAACCAACCCATGTTTAATTCTGGGGGACGCGGGCGTGGGGACAGACTCGCACGGGGTGTCCCAGCCCTGACTGTGAGCCGCGGGCGCTGTCAGGACCATCACCAGTAAATAAAATCCAGCAAGAAGAGGGGAGCAAAGGGCGGCTGTGTGGAGGCCTCGGCCTGACAGGGGACGGGGGTGCGGCTGTGTCCCGCTGAGCCCGAGAGGCTGTTGTCTGCTTCCCTGAATTTCCGGCTGCCCGACGCCGGTCAGCGCGCCGAGCTCAGCACCGGCTCGCGTCTTTCCTCCTCCGCTGCCCCTGCAAGGCGTGGGGTCACTAAGAGCCTTCCCAGCCCCACGCCTCCTGGTCCGTGGATCCCGGGGAAGAAGTAAGGTTTGCGGGTGCTAGTGCGGGCGCAGAGAGGATCTAAGGATGTCAGACTTCGCTTTTTCCTTCTAGACAGAGCTGCCTTCCGTTCCCCAGCCAGCGCCCACGCCCCCCACCATGGAGACATCTGGGGCTCCGTGCAGCAAGGGGTTTTAGTTGGTGCAAGTCACCGCAGACGGTGTAGGAAGGCCCGTGTGCTGTGACTCAGACAGCGTCCCCTCCCCGGCCTCTGTCTCCCCGTGGGAGGCACGGCGTCCTTCCCTCCTGTGTGCCCGGAGGCCCGATGGCAGCTCTGCCGCCGGGGCCGTGGGGCCGTGGGGGAACGAAGCCACGCCGAAGGCTGGCGGGTGTGGGAAGGGGAAACCGAAGCTGACCCCGTTCGTGGCTGGCGCAGAGCTCAGGTGTGGTTCCTGGGAGCGACAGCTCGGGGAGGGCTTCGGAGGGATCAGCAGACCGGGGACCACTGTCCCCTGGGAGGCTTCTTGGAGGAGGCGGGAGATCATAGACTGTAGCACCGTAAGAGTGCACCATTTAAGACACGCTAATTGTGCCAGTGGGTTTGTTTCTTCATGTTTGTTTAACAAATGAATGAATTAGCACGTAAATAGAGGAAGTGCTATTTTCCAGACAATCGTTCTAGAATTTTGGTGCTAAAATGTGCCCTGAGGCCAATCGATTTGAAAACCCTCATTTTAAATACGAAGTGCTCGGGGGCGGAGGAGAGGGGGTGTGATTACTTGACAGGCCGGGTGTGTGTCTGTGTGTGTGTGTGTGTGTGTGTGTGTGTGTGTGTGTGTGTGTGAGAAAAACTTTGACATGAGGCGGGTGTGGTCGCACAGCGTTGTGGGTGCGCCACATGCCGCGGGCGTGCGCGCTTCGTGATGCTTAAGTGCATGTCGTGTGAATTTCACCTCAGTCTAAAAATATAAAAATAAAGCGCGTGGGGCAGGAGCGCGTGCGGCTCCCTCTGGTGGATTCCAAGGCGCCCTGGGGTGTAGGCCCCACGGCCCAAGACCCCGAAGCTCTCCAGGCTGTGGGCACATTCAACGTCTCTGCCTCTTCTCAGTGCACATCTACCCGAGGTGCCTTTAGAAGCGGATCGCGTATGAAATCGAACAGGTAACAGAATACTGGACTCAGGCCTCAGGTTAGGACTTCACAAAGGGGCCGGGCCGTCTGGGGCACTGAAGGCAAGGTGCCGCCTGGCCCTGCCACACCTCCCAGGACTAGGCCCGCCGGCCCTCGCCCCTGCCCGCCTGCTCAGCTTCGGGGTGAGGCCCCCTCTGCCCCTGCTTAGGCTCCAGCAAAAATTCATGCATCTCCCAGAGCTGTGAGTTTTGCAGGTGACGCTCCTGTTGTGGGATCGTGCCAGCCCCGCTGTTTGGTTCAGGGCCCGATGGAGCCCGGCTCCCCTGTCTGGAGGGCGTTCCCAGATGAAGGTTTCCACTGCACTCTGACCTCTGCTCTCGCAAGGACGTGGCAGAGTGTCTCTGCGTTTGTTAGCATCTCTCTGCAGTGGCCGGAAGGGCCGGCCCAGGGACGGGAGGAAGGGGCCAGCAGCCTTGAACCCGCAGGGCCTCAGATGCACGTCAGAAAGCACGAGCCTTTGGTGGCAATGACCCCACGCTGGAGAAAGGGTAGCTGAGGAGGACTGAGTGGCCCGGCTCGCGGAGGGCTTGCAAGGAGGAGCTCAGAGCCTCAAAATTAATCTTCAGTGGGACGAGCAGTTGGAACAGAACGCACGTAACCTCGACAGGCTGCACAGTTTCAGGGAAGGGACACCAAGTGGACACCCCCCCCGCCTTCCCAGCACTGCTCTGGCCACAGGTAGGTGGTCAGAGACAAGGCTAGGGCCAGCCCATCCCCCGCCAGCCGTCCCCATGCTGAGTCTGGGTGGGGCGTCAGCGGGACAGGGTCAGGGGCCCTGTGCTCAGAAGGGTCCACGCTCGGGGTTGGATGCTTCGAGTTCGCCGTGTTCACTTGCTGAATAATGTTATCTCTGCACTGTGGTTTCTAACTGAGGCCACAGGTGCTGGTGGGGGGGCCCATGAGCCCACCTCCCACCGGCCTCCTCCTGCCTCCCAGGGCAGAAGCAAGGAAGGCGTTTTCTTTTTAAAAAAATATTTCTTTTAACATTTATTTATTTTTGAGGGACAGAGAGAGACAGAGTGCGAGCAGGGGAGGGGCAGAGAGAGAGGGAGACACAGAATCCGAAGCAGCTCCAGGCTCTGAGATGTCAGCACAGAGCCCGACGCGGGGCTTGAACCCACGAACTGTGAGATCATGACCTAAGTTGAAAGCTGGATGCTCAACAGACTGAGCCTAGGCCCAGGCGCCCCCAGGAAGACATTTTCTATTTCAGTACCATGAACAGCGCTTTCCCCCTGTTTTGAACAAAGGTCCCCATTGGTGGTGTAGCCTGCAGGCCCTGGCGGGGTTGGGGGGGTGCTGGGTCAGGGTGCTGTGGCTCCTTGGGGACACCTTGTGGGACACATAGTGAGCAATTCACAGCAGCCCCCGCGTACTGTGCACCAGCCTCCGCGCACCTGCCCCAAAGCCGCAGGGCCCCCAGGCGTGCCTCTGGAGGAAGTTCACGACACACAGACCAGAGCAAACATTACAAACTCCTATGACAACTGGCACAGTGTCTGTCGAATCTGACAGGCATCGGGACTTGTGTTTTTCCAGTCCATTTTTTCCCTAGTGATTGGTTTTTATCGGGTGTCATGGTAGGAGAGGTGGCTGAGGGCAAACTTCCAGGCAGACCATTCTGGAAGGCTCCACCCCAGAGCCTCCTTAGGTGCCTGTCACGGCTTGCTTGGCAGTTGCCTGCTGGACAGTCTCACCCCGCCGCCCCCCACGCCCCAGATTTGAATGGGAAAATCTCAGTGACACGCAGGCTCATGGCAGGCAGAGTGCCATCTCCAGACAGATGCAGGCGTGCATGGGTCAAGGCCAGCTCTCCGCAGGACACTGACTCTGCTGGTGGCTCAGGGGGAAATGAAGGTTGACTGTTATATTGAAATCATATAGCTTTTCCTTTAATAGGGGCAGTGAGATCTTCCAGTCCTGGAGCTAGAACGTTTCCGCTAAGCTGCCTTACGAAGTAGCCGCGTGTGCTCCTTGCTTTCAAATGTCGACTGTGCGTTTCTGCAGGCATCCCGCGGGGTCCCCTGTGGGCTGCGGAGTGCGGAGCGGCCCCTCCGTGGATGGTGGGAGACCGCCTCGGACTTCAGTCCCTGATTCGGGAAAACACGGCCCGAAAGCTTCCTGCCGCTGAACCACAACCGAGAGAGGCCGTTCTTTGGGGCAGGGCAGAGGTGAGGAGGGTCTCCCGAAGGCCCCACCCCAGCATTTGGCAGCTTCATGCGTCAGGCAGCGGCGGGCTCCAGAGCCATCGTGAAGGAGTCTCCGTGCATGAGCGAATGCACATTTTGCCTGCGTCCCCCCTCCCGGGGGCGGTGAGTCAGTGTCGACCGTGGACACCTTGGACAGAGGCCGTGGGGTGAGCAAGAGGCTGCAAGGGACAGCAAGCACAGGCCTCGGGGACCCTGCCGCCCAGAACAGGGAGGGAAGGCAAAAAGGGGCGCCTCCCCCCCGCAGCAAAGAGGAAACACAACACGGAAGGAACCGGAGGGAAAGGACCCCGTGGGTGGAGTGAACCGTATGTAACGCCTGCGCCATCCGCTCGGTGCTTACGGAAGGTTTATTCTAGCAGAGGGAACTCGTAGATGTGTAAGCGGCTTTGGTCACTGAGCAAAGCAAAGCCATCTGGGGAGGACAGCGCCGGCGGGAGACCCCCGTCTCCCCGGCCCTTCTCCACAGAGCCCGGAGCAGGAGCCTCCGCGGGGACCCCGGGGAGCTGGGCTGCATTCCCGGCCGTGGCCTCTGGCACCGCGGCGCGCGGCAGGCTGGCACGCGGTCCCCACCACGCAGGGGGAGAAGGTGCCTGTCGCCTGCTGTGGGGAGAGGCTCAGAGCCGGCCCTGCTCTGGCAGTTTTGGGGGCGGCCCTGCCCTTCCCTGTGGCGTTCGCCCCATGCGCAAACTGCCCGGCCCCCCCCGCCCTCGCCCCGAACACGGTGGCCGCGGCCTTGCTGCAAACGGAGCTACGGACCGTGTCCAACCCCGAGAAGATGAAGAACACGGTGTTTGGAAGTTTTCTTTTTTAGCATGAGGGAAACGTGAGCAGACACAATCCCCATTCTGCCTGAGGCTTTTTTTTTAAGTTTTATTTGGGGCGCCTGGTGGCTCCATTGGTTAAGCGTCTGGCCCTTGATCTCGGCTCGGGTCGTGATCTCCTGGTCTGTGAGAACGAGCCTGCGTTGGGCTCTGCGCTGACAGTGCGGAGGCTGCTTTGAACTCTCGCTCCCCAAATAAATAAATGAATAAATAAATAAAAGTAAACTTTAAAAAATTATTTTATTTCAAAGAGCAGAGAAGTGTTTTGCGAGGCAGCTGGGAAAACAAATGGCCAAAAAAAAAAAACCCCAATCAGAGTTTGTCTTAATAAATAACAGAATGCCATGTATTTTCTTCGGCTTCTATAAGACACACCACATCGTAAATAAATAACCCCATACTGTTGCGACAGAGCGGGAGGCAGCGCCGGGCGCCCGGGGAGCAGCGGGTGACACACTGCACCAGGCCCGCCGCCCGCCACGTCCTCCCGAGAGCTGCAGGGACCAGGGGCCGTGGCCGCCGCAGCGCCCGGACGGCAGACACCTCCGGGGGCTCGGGGCTGGCGTTCCCGGAGTTCCTGACAAGCGGGCGGATGGCCTCACGGTGGCTCACTCGGCGACAACTTTCCAGGCTGCTGCGGAACAGGGGGAGGCGGCGGGAAGCCTTGTGGGTGATGTGAGGGCACCAAGATCCGTCTTGGTTTCTGACCCGGGTCTCAGGTTTCTTCTGGGCTCCGTGCAGGCTGCGTTCTCGTGCCCGCTGCAGCGTCCAGTGCCCACACGGCCCGTTTAGGTGGCATCAAGGTCCCTGCCGGCGCGGTACGCACCTGCTCTAACATCCTGGCTGAAGCACCTGAGAGACTCAGGCTCCCCTGAGCGCCACCCGGCGGGTGCCTGCCCGTCCAGCGTGTGTCCCGGGCGCAGCCATGGTGAGGGCACTTCCCACGCAGCTCCTGTCCACTGTGCTGAGCTCCACGGCTCGCCTAAAACGGCACCTTCCCAAGGTGGCTTTGTGTCTTATCCAGGTGTGTGTGCAAAAGGCAAGGGTCAATCGTTCTTTCCAACACAGGATTCTTTAGCTTGAACTTTCCCTTGATAGACTGATGGTGAAGGGCGGGCCTGCCTCCCTCCGGGGGACTCAGGGGTCAGTGTTCCTTGGACCTGGAAGAGGAAGACAAAGGGGCAGCTGGTGACACAGCCAGAAATGACACAGGACGGATGCACAAGCCCCCCAGAGCCTCTGGGGCCACCCAGGAACGAGGAGGGACAGGGGGCAGGCTGGGGACCTGAAGGGACAGGGACGGGGGACAGGCTGGACAGGAGGGATGGGGACGGGGAGGAGGCTGGGGACCAGGAGGCGACGGGGACAAACTGGAGGACCAGGAGGGCGGGGCAGGCTGGGAACCAGGAGGGCGGAGGACAGGGGGCAGGCTGGGGACCAGGAGGGCGGGCGGGGGGCAGGCTGGGAACCAGGAGGGGACAGGGACAGGCTGGGACCAGCGAAGGGACGAACAGGAGAGACCGGGAGGGACGAAGGCGGGGGAGGTAGGCTGGGGACCAGGGGGCAGGGAGTACAGGCTGGGGACCAGGAGGGCGAGGAGCAGGCTGGGACCAGGGGGAAGGGCGGGGAGCAGGCTGGGGACCAGGAGGGAGGGAGGCGGGGGCAGGCTGGGGACCAGGAGGACGGGGCGAGAAGGGCAGGCTGGGACCAGGGGGACAGGAGTGCAGGAAGGGGACCAGGAGGGACGAGGAGGGGCGGCTGGGGACCAGGAGGACGAGGCGGGGGCAGGCTGGGGACCAGGAGGGACCCGGGACGGAGGGGCAGGCTGAGGGACCCTAGGGAGGGGACGGGGGGGCAGGCTGGGGACCAGGAGGACGGGGGGCAGGCTGGGGACCAGGAGGAGGGGGCAGGCTGGGGACCAGGAGGACCCAGGGGCAGGCTAGGGGACCAAGGAGGGACCGGGGGCAGGCTGGGGACCAGGAGGGACCAGGGACAGGCTGGGGACAGAGGATGGGACCAGAGGGAGCGCAGCTGGGGACTAGGGGACGGGGAGGGGGCAGGCTGGGACCAGGAGGACGGGGGCAGGCTGGGGACCAGGAGGGCAGGACGGGGGCAGGCTGGGACCAGGAGGGACGGATGGGGGCAGGCTGGGGACCAAGAGGATGGGGGGAGGCTGGGGCAGGAGCAGGACCAGGGGGATGGGGGCGGGGGCAGGCTGGGCACTGGCTGCTATTCTGGTCTCAAAGCCAAACTCAAAGACCACACAGAAGGCGGTCTCCCTGATGTTTTCCCGCAGATTCTGGGAGAGACCGATACGAGGCTCAGCCACCCCGAGCCATCTGCTGGGAAAGGAAAACCAGCGTGAACGATATGTGCGGCGGCAGGCACGGTGGGTGCGTTTCCTTTCCTTTCTGTTTTAGGAGAGGCCAGGGTGGGGGGCGGGCTGGCAGACCCTAGTCCAGCTGCCCTTTGACCTCTGGCCGGGGGCAGGGGAGGGGCACTCACAGAACCTGGTCCCCGGTCGCCGGCCCCGGGCAGCTCAGCTCCTTGTGGATGAGGCGGATCAGGAACTGCCCCCAGAACAAAGAACAAGGACGAGAGGCCGTTACTGCGGGCAGGGGCCTGGGCAGCGCCCCGGGGGCCCGGCGCCCGGCCGCTTGGGGGGCTGCGGGGGCCCCACGTCATGGGCCGGGGTGCTCCGGGACCCAGGGCAGCGCTGAGGGCCTGAGTCACACGGAGACCGTGCTCCGGGAGGTAAGGACAGATTTCAGCCTAAAACGTCCGGGATTGAATAATGTTCAAAATGAAATGAGTCCAATTGTAAAAGATCCAAATTAGGAGGAGAGAATGAAGACCAGGTGGCCCATGATCACAGTGGCTCTGGGGGGGGGGAGACCCAGGGGGGTGGACCAGAGGGGTGGACCCAGAGGACCAGGCGAGCATCTCCCAGACCCCGACACCCGGAGGCCGACCAGGCTGCCCTCGGAACAGCCACGGTTCCTTGGGAAACGTCTTGGGGAGCGCCTGGCCCCGCCGGGACCCTTGCCCGCGGCCTCTGCCGCCGCCGTGGGAGCAAACCAGGGGTACGGCCCTGCACGGCACCGCTCCCGAACGTGCTCACAGGGCCGGGGCCACCCATGGAGCCACCCTGGCAACTGGGCGCCACGCGGCCAGCTGGCTCTGCCCGTGTCTGCGTCTGCGGACCTGGATTTCCGCGAGCTGCCCCCGTCCCTGGTTTGGGTGGAGCCTCCTTAGAGGGCAGCAGGTGCCCCCAGGCCCAGGAGGGGCCGGTGGAGAGAGGGCCGGCGCGGCCCCGGGTCAGCGCTCAGGAGGCCGGGACCGGGTGGAGCAGCTCGGAAGAGAAGCTCAGGGCCGAGAGAACAGCTGTGTCTCCTGCAGACAGAGCGGTCCGGCGGCTCCGCTGGACCCTGGAGCCCTGTGCACACAGTCACGGGGCAAAGCAGGGAGCGTGTCAGGGGCTGAGGGTGGGGCACCTGACCCGCACGTCCCACCGAGTGCACTGCGTGCGTGTTCGCAGGGAGAGCCCACGATCATCCAGAGCAGATCACACACGCAAAGGGAAAAGCGAATAAGGGGACGGGTGTGTAACGCGCACGAAGCCATGCAGAGGGCACGTTCTCGCGGGGCGCCGGGGGGCTCAGTCGGTTGAGTGTCCGACTTCGGTTCCCGTCATGATCTCATGGTTCCAGTCCCGCATCGGGCTCTGTGCTGACAGTTTGGAGCCTGGAGCTGCTTCGGATCCTGTGTCTCCCTCTCTCTCTGCCCCTCTCCCGCTCATTCTCTCTCCAAAATAAATATTTTTAAAAAATTAAAAAAAAAAAAGGCCACACTTCCGCGTGTGACAGAGAGCCGTGTCTGCAGGGAAGAGGAGGGAGACCCGCCTGCTCTGGGTGCCTGCCCAGGTGCCTGGGGCCCCCCGACCCGGGCCAGCGGGGGTCAGCCCGTGCGTGTGACAGTGCGGCCACCAGGCTCTGAGCAGGAGCCACGGGCAGTCTGGCAGCGCCCCGCGTCTGACCCCACAGTGAGAGCTGCGCGGTGCTGGGCCCGGTCCCAGACCCGGGGTGGGTCGGGTCTCCTGAGCAGCGGAGAGCAGGGCTGTCTGGTGTCTAGGCCACCGCGGACCCCCGCTCTTCCGTCCGGATCTCATCCGCCCAGGCCGGTGCGGTTTGCCTTCCGTCACCCCTTGCCCGTCTGGCACTTGCACATCCTCTTCTCTGTCCTTTCTGAACTGTGACGCGTCACGCGTGCCGTCCGGCCCGCAAGCCCGGCCGCTGCCCGGTGACGGCAGGCGGCTCACAGTCACGTCTGCACGTATGCGCTCCCCGGGGCTCGGTTCCGTGTTGCGTCTCCGGTGCCGGCCACGGCTTCCGCGCTGTGCTGCACCCGGGGCGTCCTTGTCTCTGTGCTCCACACACTCCCATGCTTTCCCTTCTGGGAGAGCTTCAGTGTCACTCCGCCTGCCTGAGAGCGTTTTATCTGCAATTTGGGGGGGGTCTCATTCTGCGGTTGTGGTGTCTGTCACCCCAATCACATGGCACCGTGTCCTGATTTCAGATCAAGGGCTCCTCTGCCGGGTGTGAGCTGTGGGAATCCTGTGCAGTGGGGTGAGGTCCGTCCTTGCCAATGGGTTTAGATCTGCGTTTGCCCAAGAACTGGGTATATCACCGTTCAGACCACTTTTACGCATTTTTTTGGCACTTATTACGCGTGTTTATATAAGTACAGAAATGAAAGCTTACTATAGGCGGGCCCGGGGCTAAGCAGTCTCAGTGATGATCCCCCACCGCCAACCTCTTCTGGACACAGACCCCATCTTCGTGGACCCACGTGCCCACTGAAGCCCAGCCCTAGGAAGGTCCCGGTCCTCCACACCCCACTCATGAGGGACCTCTGCTCCCCAGGGGGGCCAAACCCCCACCCCCTCGATGCCCGCTGCTCCAGCCCGGGGAAGTGTCTGTGCTGCTTTGACATCCTGGGTCCCGGGGAAACCCTTCTGTTCTACGGGGTTGCCTGTGCATTTAAAAGAAAGCATAACGTGTGGTCCCTGCATTGCTGAGGGGGGTCTTCCACCTTTAAACCGCCATAATGACAGACGCCTCGCTGCCTCTTGGTAGAAACCGATCTGGGACTTCACTAAAGCCCTCAGGTATTTACCAAAACAGATGCTCAGAGGAGCAGCCGCCTCAGCTAACAGGCCCCTGAGGTGAGAGCTGGCACTGGATCCTCCAGGGACGGGGGTGGGGGTGGGGGTGTAAGGTAGTGATGGGGTGTGTGTAACGGCCCTGGAATGAAAACACAGAACTCTCATCCGACGGGTAGAGCTGGTGTTCCCAAGTCCTCGACTCGTCCTTACAGAGTTCAGCCTCGGGGGGCTTCTGGGGAAGCGAGAGGAGGCACGTGGCCTCAGGCTGGGGTCCCCGAGCGCAGGGCGGCTGCAGGTGGAGGGCACACTAGCCGCCCTCAGGAGAGCGTGGCCGGCCTCCGACTGGGGCTGGCGCCTGTCCTGCAGCCGCACGCAGAGCAGGGGCCGCACACGGGAGCTGGGTGCCCGCCCCCGCCGCCTCCGCTCCTCCGTGCCCGTCCCTGTGGGCCCCGGGAGTCCACTTCCTGTAGGACGCAGGAGCAGCACTGGGCAACGGAGGTCACCATGTCGGGAGGAGGTTCCGCCACCCAGTCCCCTCGATAATCCGTCTCGGGTGCCATTATTATGCCCATTTAGCCATCGCGGGGACTGCAGAGCAGAGAGGCCACGCTGCCTGCACCCGGCAGAGGACGGGCCGGGAGCCCACGCGGGGAGGAGCCTGTCACTGCAGAGCCACGGGCAGGCTGGCCTCCGCTCTGACATTTGTTCAGACCAGAAAGAGGAAGGCCCCGGATCGCGAGCGCCTGGGGAGGCTGGGGTGTCACGACCAAGGCTCCCCGGGGGCTGCACTTCCGCCGGCACAGCGGCACCATGTCTGGACAACCAGTGCGGACTTACCAGTAAGGCACAGGCGTCAGCAACCATCAACATGTAGAACACGTTGTTCCATCCGGACGGGGAGAGGAGTCCCGCCAGCAGGGGGCCCAGCGCGGCTCCTGAGGGGGAAGCACAACATGGGCTGTGTGAGGAAGGTGCCGGAAGGCCCAGCCAGTGCACAGCTTGGCGCTTGGCACCTCGCTCACACTTCAGGAAAAACACGGGCAAACGGCACAGCCCCATCCTTGCCCACCGGACTGGTCACGCGCAGTCCTGGGAGGATATGACGGGCACAGCCTCTTTCCAGAAGCAAATCTTAAACTACGCACTTGACCTTAACACGTTCATTCTTTGGATCCAACTATCCCAATTAAAGGCGTGACTAGTGGAATCTGAATCTCATGCAGAATCTTAGATACGCTTGCGTTAGAAATGATGTTGGTGAGGGGCGCCTGGGTGGCTTAGTCGGTTAAGTGTCCGACTTTCGCTTAGGTCATGATCTCGCGGTTCGTGGGTTCGAGCCCCGCGTCGCGCTCTGTGTTGACTGCCAGCTCAGAGCCTGGAGCCTGTTTCAGTCTGTGACACCCTGTCTCTCTGACCCTCCCCTGCTCACGCTATCTCTCTCTCTCTCCTAGAAATAAATAAAACATTTAAAAAAAAAAAAAAGAAATGATGTTGGTGAAATGAGTAAGGTCTGAAGGTGCTAATGCGTGTCAGTGCTGACTGGCTCACTGGATGATGGCGTGTGGCGGTTCAATCCGGGGCTCTGCCTCCAGGGGGTGCATACTCAGTACACAGTTACTGTAAAGGGGCAGCTTGTCTGTGGTTTGCCCCTCAGTGGTGTGGGGAGAAGTATACACATATAAAAAGTACGGACGTATACGTATACTTCACGTCCACCCAGCAGGCGCCCGCCCTTGCCCACAATGACGGAACGCTGGCCCCGGGCCACACCCCGGCCGGCACTGCCAAGTCTCCTCCTCCAGATTCCAGTCGGATCCCATGACCGTGACGACCAGCGGCTGACCCGCCATTCTGTGCGGAAAGGGCTTCTAGTAAGTGCTCGGTGGCTCGTTCTTAAATACAAATTTACGAAGGGCTGGCCCGACCCACCTGTGTCTGAGGAACGCTCCAAGGTGAGAGCAAACAAGTGGGAAGGAGGGGAACCAGAGGAAAGAAACAAATTGGGGAGGAGGAAGTTCCCAGGAAATTTAATACCTTCAGACGATTGATAGAAAATTGAGTTGAACCATATGATATTCTCACAGAACTAGTATCCACAATTTTGTGACTCAATCTATTACACGCTGTGTCCAAGAAATAAGAACCAAAGAGGTAGAAAAATGCTAACGAGTGTTAACACAATGGCGCAAAATGAAGGTTGAAAGTAAAGTCAAGCACATCTCTGAGAAAGCAGAGAAAAGGGGAAAAGTCACGAAAAAAGGAAACAAAGAAAAAATGGAAAGAATTAACGCAAAAGGCTGACTAACATCTGACTCATCAGTTTTCCGGGACTTAAAGACACACAGCGGTAGGGGTCACGGGTCAAAGAAGACACAGGGCACAATGTCGCAGAGAGGAAGGGCACGTGTCCCCAGGCGGAGCGAGTCCGGGTACCCGGGGCACAGGGGATGAAGAAGGCACCAGACATAAAGAAGTGCGCCCAGAGGTTTTGGGGGGACGCAGCAGGGGGCAGAAACAAAGGCTGGGCCGAGGGGGCAGCAGACGTCCCATGGAGGCCTGTGGGAGCCACGGGGCCCTGGAACCCTGAAGAGAAAGGACCTTAGCCCGGGACTCGTATCCACAGCTGGAGGATGGGGACCGCACACTCCCAGCCCTCACGCTCCCCCTCCCGCGGGCTGCCGCTCAGGAAGCCCCTGGGAGTCCCCACTGAAGAGGGGCAGAGCCGCGAGCTAGAAGACGGGCCAACGTGGGAACGCGGTGGGGAAGCGGCTCGGGGACCAGCTGTGGGGGGCATTGCACCGCTGGCCCCTCACAGCTGACGGCCTCAGGGGTGACGGGGTGACAGGGTGCGGGAAGCAAGGGAGCGGTCACGACCGCGGAAAGCTCATTTCTTACGCGCTGCTAACACGATGAGCGGTGCTGACTGAGGAGGAAGGGGAGGGGTGGGGGTTCCAGAGCCGAGCCCCAGCCTCCTTCCCCGGAGGACGGCAGCCGGCGTCGGGCCGAGGGGCGGAGAAGCAGGTAGCCTTGTGCGCAGCTCAGAACAGGGGAAGAGCTGACGTGGCTGCACCTAGGAGGAGGGGCTGGGGGTGTACGAGGACCGACATCTCTAGCCTCGAAAGTCACATCCAGGGTCACTTTGATGAGGTAAAGGTGAGCTGGGAACAACTCGGGGCGCTATGCAGGTGCTGTGTGTGAAACAAAGGCCGTCGCGTGCCCCTGGGAGGCGACTCTGAGCACGGGGAGCACCGAGCACATAAGCCGAGTCACCGGAAGCACGGGCCGCGGTGCGCGGTGCGAGGACATCGCTTGGGTACCGTCAGGTGCGCTCTGCCTCCCACACCAGTATTTCCGGCACTGAATGAACGTGTCAAGGTGAGCACTGAATGGCGTGCATTCCACTCCAGGCTTTCTTCCTTCTGTCGGGGAGGTGGCCCTTGTGCAGGGAGGGATGGGCAGGGGTGCGGCTTGCTCCATGGCGGCCACTTCCTGGGGCCCTCGGCCGGGAGCAAGCAGAGCTGCAGGGGCCGCGGGAGTCGAGGCGCGAGGGCTCCGCGCCCAGTGTGCACTGCAGGTTGTGGCGAGGTCGAGCGGGTCTGGCTGCCCTTGGCCGCCCTTCGTGGGGGAAAAGGTGTTTAGAGCCGGGACCTGGATTCTCCCGGGGGCTCACCGGTGCACCCTCCACCCTCGGCCAGGCACATCTGCTCCCTCTTGTTTTCAGAAGAATGTCAAAAAAGATGTGCTTTTGGCCTAATCCACGTTTCCGTTCTTGTATACCACCACCGTCTGCCATGAAACAGCCGTCGATGCTGGAGAGCCGTAGGTGAGCCTGAAGACGCGGCTTCACAGTGGCAGCTGGACAGACCCACAGACCGTCCTCGGGGGACAGAAGGCTCGGAAGGTGGCCCAGAGTCACACGGCTCACGAGGACTCAGCTCAGCCCAGAGCATCCCGACTTCCGGCTGAGCGTGTCTTCCGGGCCCTGCCAACACCCCCTGGGCACAGCACCCCCTTTCCTGGATGACCCCAGGCCTCCTGAAGGGAACTGTCCCAGTTTAACCCTCACGGGGTGACCCCTGACACTGCCCAGCAAATTCAAAGTCACCCCACGATCCAAAAACAGGGCAGCTAGAACTTCGGGGAACAGCAGAGGCTCAAGCCTGGCCCCCTGGTGCCTGGTGCATCTCAGAACGAGCAGGGCCTGCTGTGTGAGGCGAGCTGCCGGGGTCCTGGGAAGGGGCCAGAGCGGGGCTGGGGGCGGGCGGCCCTGTCCTGATGAACGGTGCAGGCTGCGGGGAGCCAGCCACCTCCCGCCGGGCCCCTCCCTGGGAACTCAACACCCCCAACAGGAGGGGGCCGGGCCCTGTCTGCCGTGCTGGGGGTGGGAGCAGCCAGGCCATTCATTTCCCACTCGTTCGCGAGGGACTCTGGGCTCCAGGCAGCATCTCTGTGCTCAGAATACGGCGGAGAGCGGAGTGGACTCCTGTCCTCGGGCAGCCTCCGTTCAGGCAGAGGGAGAAGGGATGGCATAAGGCGGGCGGGCGGAAGGTGCGGCGGAGAAGAGATGCGGGTGGAGAGAGGCCCTGAGTGTGGGGGAAGAGGGTCCGCCTTCCAGACAGGCCGAGCCATCTTGCTGAGAGGGTGGCGTGACTCCTGAGCAGGCACGAGGTTTCCCGAGGGGAGCTCCTCTGGCGCGGGGCGCAGCCCATGCAAAGGGACACGCTGGTGTTTGTGAGCAGTTCAGGGGGGCCGCAGGGCCGTGGAGAGTGCTGGGGAAGACTTCGGATCCTGCATTAGTAAGCCAGCAGTGGGCGCCCAGCACTGGGCAGCAGCTGTCTACACGGAGCTAGCGCACAGGCCCACGGGCACCGCCAGGAGAGAGACCTCCCCCGGCCACACAGAGGGGCAGCCCCAGGTGCAGGGGCCGGCGGACCCGTGCTTCTACTGGGCCACCTTCGTCTGGCAAGAGCTTGGTTTTACTGCCACCAGGCCGTCCTGACGCCCGGATGGTCTCCCCCCAACTTGTCCCCTCCCTCAGCCCCCCTGCTTCGGGCGCCTGGGGCAGCAGGTGACAGCAGGATGCGACCCAGGGTCCAGCAGGGTGGCTGCGGGCACCACCAGCCAGGCTCCTGAGCGTGAGCGTCCCGCATCCAGCGAGGCACGACGTAGGAGCTCAGGCGCTGGTGCCGGGCAGGCCCGTCCGGGAGGCTGCGGGGTCCCCGGCTGGCAGGGAGCCGTCACAGGGCGTGTGCTCCCTGCGCGAAGGTGGAGGAAGGTCCAGAACGCTGCCGTCAGTCTTCTGACTTGCGGGTCAGAGCGGGCGTTACCGGTTCGCACCTGCCCGGCTCTGTACGCAGGAGCTGCGCGCCCCTCTGCCCCTCTGCCCTCCAGGGCGGGCCACCGAATGCGCTTCCAGAGCCGGAACGAGGCTGCTAACCCCCCGACCTCTACGCCTGGGGAGCTGTTAGATTTCCTGCCATGCGTGTGTAGTTCGGATTCCGCCCGTCTCTCAATGGCAGCGATGAAGTCAGGGGCCAGTGGCCGTGCTGTGCCAACAGCTGGCCTGGCGGACAAGCCGGCATGCGCTCCTTCACACGCACAGAAACCACTTCTAGCCAGTCACGTGCCCGTGTTTCCTCCAAGCCGTCGGCCATGGCGGACAGATGGCGCCCACAGGCCCCTTCCCCTGGGTCTGCACCTGCTTCTGATCTGCTCGTATTTGAAAAAGGCTGGCCAGTCCCTTATTATTTGTCTCTTTGTGAAGTTTAGTGGTCCTCCCTTGTTGAAGAGACACATACTGTTTATCTGTATCTGAATGAGTCTGAACTTTGAATATTGAAATTGATCTGAACATCGTATTTTGGTATTACTTTCTTCTACTTGCAACTTTAAAAATCCTGTTGGCGGAAATTCAGTAACGTAACAGGCCTGAAATGTGGGGGCTGTGTCACAGCGAATCGGCGCTCCGACATGCATGACCTTGACCCGAGGCTGAGCGTGTGGATGCTGTCTTACTTTCCTACCCACGGCCTGCACCTTAGACCATTCCTACAGCCTATGGGGCCTGTGAGGCTGCGGTTTTAGACAAGATTGTTTTTCACGGTAACTGTTAGAGCCTCTTTTCTCATTAAATGATCCAAACTTGTCAACAGCAACTATCTGTACCCTGTGGCACAAAATTAATCAAATTGCTTTTAGTTGGTTTTTACAATGAATTATTAACATCAATAGACACCTTTGCTGAAATGCTAAATGAACTTAAAGTGATTATAAATACTGTATTTTTCCATTCATTTTTAAGCTATGTCTACTCTTAAAATAATCTTAAAAGATTGTCTAATTTTTCTTTCAGAATAAGCATTATAACAATACTGCAAAGGGTGTTTCATGCAATAAAAAAAGAAAAAAAGGGCAGCAATACTAGTTTTAGCAAAACATCTGGAATCCTCGGCACCTGAGAACTAGGATGTTTCCCCCACGACCACAATTAACCTCTTGGCCCCAAAGCTATCCACTCACCTACAGACCCGGTCCCGTCAATGATGGCGGTCACGGTGGCGAGGGCGCGGGAGTTTCCTTTGAGACTTTTGTGCGTGCCCTGGAAGGGAGGGAACACCAGACGTGAGGCACATCTCGGCAGCAGCAGCCAAGCCTGCGCCCTCTTGCAACAATGTACCCAGAGGACGTTGCAAAGCAATTCAGAACGTGGGGCGTTTTCCACCAGGAAATCTAAACTCCACTCCGTTCCCAACTTACTCCGGGAAAATACGCAAAGCTTACATCGCCGGAGATACCTGCCCAAACACATTCTGGTTTAAAGAGCTCTCTGAATCCTTCAAGCCACAGCTAGTCACTCGGCACACCACACCCGCCACGTTGGAAGGGAAAGACACGGACGTGTGCCCGCCCCTGAGGGCCTTCCTGTGACACTGCCAGTGGCTCTGTGGTACCTAAAACCCAACCCGGTCAATGGCAAGTGCCAGGCAGGAAGGGGGGGGGAGGGCAGGGCCAAGAAACCAGCGTGAGGGTCACCAAGTCCTGAAGGACAAACCAAGAGGGGCTTTGGTGTTCAAAAAGCAATACATGGCGGGGGCGGGGAGGGGACAGACTGAGGACGGTAAGAGAAAAGTAACTGGGGAAAAAAGCGCCTGGAATCCTAAAATGTCACAAACCAAAGCCTATCTGTTTGATGCCTGTGTGCGTGTGCCCGGCTGTGTACAAACTAAAGGACACACGCAAAGTGACAATCGCCCGTAACCCATGTTTCCTGGAGTCTGAGTCCCTGCTCTGTCCCCTGACCCACGGGGCAGATGACTGTGGCTCGTCTGCTGGGGGCCCTCCCAGCACCTCGGTGCCCGTGCGGACACGAGCACAAAGGTGGCTGATGTTGGAGGGCTGTGCCTGGTGGGCTCCCCAGAGCCCTCCCTCCACCTCCCCCTGCCGACCCGTCAGGGCCTCTGGCTGTCCCGGGAGCGGAAGGGGCTGAGGGCGGAGCACGGCGCGCTGAACTACTGGGCAGACGGAGTGTCAGGCAGACGCTGGCGCTGAGAGGAGGGGCGGGGGGCCGGCGTGGGGTCTGCCTGGGCACGAGGTCCGCTGTAGCATGGGGTCCACTGTGGCATGGGGTCCGCTATGGCGTGGGGTCCACTGTAGCGTGGGGTCCACTGTGGCATGGGGTCCACTATGGCATGAAGTCTGCTGTAGCATGGGGTCCGCCGTGGCGTTGGGTCCACTGTGGTGTGGGGTCTACTATGGTGTGGGGTCCACTGTGGTGTGGGGTCCACCATGGCGTGGGGTCCACCGTGGCGTGGGGTCCACCGTGGCGTGGGGTCCACTGAAGTGTGGGGTCCACTATGGTGTGGGGTTCACTGTGGCATGGGGTCTACCGTGGCGTGGGATCCACCATGGTGTGGGGTCCACTGTGATGTGGGGTCTACTGTGGCGTGGGGTCCGCTGTGGTGTGGGGTCCACCATGGCGTGGGGTCCATTTTGGCGTGGGGTTCACTGTGGCATGGGGTCCACTGTGGTGTAGGGTGTGCCATGGCGTGGGGTCCACCGTGGCGTGGGGTCCACTGTGGCGTGGCGTGGGGTCCACCGTGGCGTGGGATCCACCATGGCATGGGGTCCGCCATGGCATGGGGTCCACCGTGGCGTGGGATCCACCGTGGTGTGGGGTCCACCGTGGTGTGGGGTCCGCCATAGTGTGGGGTCCACTGTGGTGTGGGATCCACTGTGGCGTGGGGTCCACTGTGGCGTGGCGTGGGGTCCACTGTGGTGTGGGATCTACTGAAGTGTGGGGTCCACCGTGGCGTGCGGTCCACCGTGGCGTGGGGTCCACTGTGGTGTGGGGTCTACTGAAGTGTGGGGTCCACTATGGCATGGGGTCTACTGTGGCATGGGGTCCGCTGTGGCGTGGGGTCCACCGTGGCATGGGGTCCACTTTGGCTTGGGGTCCACTGTGGCATGGGGTCCAATGTGGCGTGGGGTGTGCCATGGTGTGGGGTCCACCGTGGCGTGGGGTCCACTGTGGCGTGGGATCCACTGTGGCGTGGGGTCCACTGTGGCGTGGTGTGGGGTCCACTGTGGCATGGTGTGGGGTCCACTGTGGTGTGGGGTCCGCCGTGGCGTGGGGTCCGCCATGGCATGGGGTCCACCATGGCGTGGGATCCACTGTGGTGTGGGGTCCACCGTGGCGTGGGGTCCGCCGTGGTGTGGGGTCCACTGTGGTGTGGGATCCACTGTGGCGTGGGGTCCACTGTGGTGTGGCATGGGGTCCACTGTGGCGTGGCGTGGGGTGGGGTCCACTGTGGTGTGGGATCCACTGTGGCGTGGGGTCCGTAGCCCCAGGGACTGGCCACGGCCTCCAAGCAGGAGGAGCAAGTGGCCGGTGGGTTCTGGGTGTGACTCTGTGAGGACCTGACAGAGACGCAGAAGAGAAGCAGGGCCACCTCAGGCAGGAAAGTTCCAGAAGCCCTGGGAGCCTGTGGGGGAGGTGATGCCGTGCCAGATGCCCAGAAGGCCGGCCATCCTGCCCACAAGTCTACTAACGACTCGTGGTTTCACCTGAGATTAGTCTCGGGTGCACAGAAGTTCTGCCAAGAGGGGACACGGCTGTGTGCCCTGCGCCCACATCCCCCAAGTCGCCGCCTCAGTCGGGGCCCCACGCTGATGCGTCACGATGACTAACTCGCGGGTTTCCAGCTCCTGTGGACTTAGACCTCGTTCTGTGCGGGACACCACACGGCGCCCGGCCGTCGCGCCTCCTCCCCTTCCTCCCCCTCCCTGTGGCCCCCCTGGGGTGGGCGGGGCGCCCTCTGCTGGCCTGCGTGGGTCGGTTTCCTCCTAGTGTTCGGGGAGGACGGTCTCGGAGGCGCGGTGGCGCCCTCGCGGCTCGCGGCCAGGTGCACACCGTCACGCGCCTTGTCACTGTGGGCGCTGACCCTGGTCCCCGCGGGCCGTCGGTCAGGCCCCTCCTGCAGCGACGACGTCACTGTGCGCAGCCGGCACCTAAGGACAGCGAGGCGGCTCCCCTCTCGAGGACAGAGTGTCCGCAGGCCTTCTCGGTGGGGGCCTGTCTCCTCTTGTTTATTTAGAAACGACTTTTCAAAGAGACCTCGTACCTTGGCGCGTGCAGCATGGGGCCCGCTGGACGGCGGCGCCTCTTGCGTCAGGCACACAGGACAGCCCCGCCCCCACCGGAGTCACCTGCCAGCAGCCCCCTCCAGGAAGGACGTGGACCCCAAGGCCCGATGGCTCCCACCCCCACGGCACTGGCATCTCCCGCCGTGAACACTGGCTTGCGTCCTCTCTGGAATGCATCCCCTGGGGCTCAGGGGCCCTGTCCAGATGGGTCCCCAAGGCCCGGGGCCGACTGAAGGGAGGAGCCGAGCCCACTGCGCCGATCTGGGCCCCAGGGTGGGCTCAGGGGTGCCTGGTCATCAGCCCCCGGGGTGGCATGGAGGGCAGCATGGAGGAGGGAGCCAGCCAGGCTGCTGGCTTCTGACCTCGGGCCTCAGACCAGCGTCTTGGCCTGGCTCCGCCCTTGCTTACCAAGGGGCTCGGGAAGGCCCGCAAGGGCACAGGCTCAGTCACAGGCAAACTCTCCTTCCCTAAAGACACCGCTTAACTAGCAGAGGTCGTCTCTGCCCCACCCCCCCCGCCACTCGGCGCCGGGACGGTGGCCACTCACCAGGTCGGCGGACACGGCGGTGGTGATCAGGGCGTACGGCCCGCTGACCAGGGCCCCACTAAGGAGCAGCATGGCTGTGGGAACCAGAAACCGGGAGGAGGGATTTAGCAGCAAACAGCGCCCTCTGGGAGAGGTCTCGGCAGCCCCGGGGGGCGCACCCTGGGGTCACAAGGAGGGGGCACAAGGTGGCCTGCACGCCGGGGGCCAGCGTGGGGGGCGTTCTGTAAAGCTGCCCAGGTGCGTTCCTAGGTCCCCATCACAACCCCGCAGGCCTGGGCTGTGTGAGAGGACCAGCTACTCCGTTTCCTCAACCCTCAGCTGGCGGCCAGTGTTGACAGCCCAGAGGCACCAGAAACCCCGCATCCTGAGCATGGACGTGCCGGGGGTGTGCGGATGCTCCCTGTCGTCAGTGTCGGCCGGGCTAATCCTAGCCTTGGCCTGCTCTGCAGTGGGAAGGGCTCCCTCTCTCTCTCCCTCTCTCTTGCTCTCTCTCGCTCTCGCTCTCTCTGGACGGCTGCCCCCGAGGGAACCCCAGACCCCAGAGCAGCTGAGCTCCTTGGGGGGCAGGGTAACACACTTACTTCTAAAATGCATGCTTTCTAAACCGTCCTCCAGGCTCACTTTCCCAAATTAGCCCCTGGTTCACACACTTCTGCACAGAAGCTTCTGGACCAGTGGGTCACGGGAAACCCCACGGTCTCTCGAGTCAGCGCCCTGCCTTCTGGATAACTTCTAACGGGATCAAGCACAGCCTGTCTCCCTCCCAATCACTGCTGCTGGCTTAAGACAGAAAAAATATTTACCAGGGCGCCTGGGTGGCTCAGTGGGTTAAGCATCTGGCTCTTGATTTTGGCTCAGGTCATGATCTCACCGTTTGCGAGATTGAGCCCTGAGTCAGGCTCCGTGCTGACAGTGCAGAGCCCGCGTGGGATCCTCTCCCTCTCCCTCTCTCTCAACATAAGTTTATAAACTTAAAAAAAAAAAAAAGAAAAGAGGGGCACCTGGGTGGCTTAGTGGGTTAAGCGTCTGGTTCTGCTCAGGTCATGATCTCACAGTTTGGGAGTCCGAGCCCCGCATCGGGCTGACAGTGCAGAGCCTGCTTGGCATTCTCTCCCCCTCTATCTCTGTCCCTGCTCTGCTCTCTCTCTCTCTCTGAAAATAAATAAATAAATACTAAAAAACAAAACAAAACAAAATACGTTTCTGAAGCATCAGAGCCGTATCTGACGGCGCTGCTTCCAGAAAGGAAAGAATGGGCTCCTGCGTCCTCACCGGCTCTCAGAGAGGCAGCTGGCGGAGGCGGTTGGGGGTCTGGCCTCTGCCTCCTGCGGGGGGACACGTGGCTTCTCAGGGCGCCCCCTCATGGCCCTGGAGCGGGGGGCGGGGGCCGTGCTCTCCCACGCTTGCTCTCAAGCCTGCGGACGGGCCGGCCTCACTCCTGGAGCAGGAGTCCCCCCCCCTGACAGGGACGCGGGACTACCTGCTCCACCAGCCAAGCGCTTCCACGCTAATTTGTTACCCGCTTCATCGAGCTGCATGGGCAAAAGCCGCGTCCGGAAGTAAAGCAGAAAGGCCGCAGGGACTCACCGATCGTGGCTTCTAGGCCCATCCTGCTGATGGCGGAGAACATGTAGAGCTGTGAACAGTGCGAAGGCGGGGGAACGGGTCACCAAGCGTAGCCGAGTGCCGCCTGGGGTTCTCAGGCAGCCACCCAGGCGGGGGCCCCTAAGAAGGAGCGAGGCCCTGTGGCCCTCGCTAGACACCGTGAAGCCTGGCGCCCAGAGCCCCGGACCTGTCCTCGTGCGTGGCTCTGACGGCGCCTCCCGCTCTGAGCCCCCAGGGCCGGAGACGTGGCTGGGGCAGCTCTCCCCGGGCTCCGTGCCTCAGTCCGACCCGGCCCCTGTGTGTGCCGTCCGTCCGAGCAGGTGCGCCTGCTGGGGGCTCCTGCGGCAGGGGCCACGGGGCCACGCTGCCATTTCTTCAGTGACGCTCTCCGCGGGTCCGTAAGGTGGTGCCCGGGCCCTGAGATGCCCGGACAGCCCAGCGGAGTGGCGGACGGGCAGATGTGTGCCAGGCAGGCTGGTGAGTGACGCTACTATTGCTGTGACACCATGCTGAGTTAGTAGGCTTCACCTGACCCTCCCCTTCGCTCTGGGAGGGGGCACCACCCTCACCTTCACATTCCCCGTGAGGAGGCAGGTGCACAAAGGGAAGTCACCTGCCCAAGGTCATTGCCACCAAATGTGCTAAAAGCAGTGGAAGCCAGCACTGCTGTGTGCAGGGTCGCTGCTGCCTGGGGTGTGGGGGCCCCTAGAGGCTGAGTGGGAGCCTGTGGGGGAGGAGCCAAGGGAGGGAGCACCCAAAGGGAGCCAGGGATGGAGAGTAGCCCAGCAACGTGCAGGGGGCAGGGGAGACCTCTGAGGAAAGGGGGCTGGGCAGGTTCGGTGTGGGGGGCACACAGAGGGGTTCCCAGGCCACGGCCAGTACCCGACACCATGAGCCACGAATGGGGCTGAGCCTGGGCTGGAGGTGACGGTGTGTGAGGGCAGGGGGCAGGGGAGGTGGGGGGTGGCTGCTCCTGGAGGCTTGGGGCCCAGACAGGGTGGGGGTGGGGTGGGGGCCCGGCTCACCGTCGGGGCCGCAAGCAAGAGCATCAGGCCACAGGTGGAGGCTCGTTTCTCCAGTCGATCTGAGATCACGCCCGCCAGGATCCCACCTGCAATGCAGAGGGGTTGCTTGGGTCCCCGGGGCAGGAGCCCATGGAGAGCGAGCGGAATATGCAAGACGGCAGTGAGAATCCTCTCCTTCCCCACGTCCCTCCCTGTCCACGCTCGCTGTCCACTGTTAGCCACGTCTCTGTCCACGCTCGCCGTCCACCGCTGGCAGGAAGCGGCCTCAGTGACCAGGCCTTGTGGGGTCGTGATGGGATCTGGGTGACCCGGGGGCATCTCTCAGGGAGACCGTGGCAGGGTCTGCTGCGAGGCTGGTCCCGAAGCCCCCCCACTGTTAGGGCACTGGCACCCTAGTCTGCCACCAGTTCTAGCTCCAAGTCTGTGCCCTGGAGGGGGGCGGGGTGCAAGGGACTGTCCCCCCCAGAGTGACGGCTGCACGTCCACTTGGGTGATCTGACACTTTGGGGAACGTGTGTCCCTCTCAACAGGAAGTCAGCTCAGACAGCTCAGAGGGGACAGGGCGCAGGGTCCACACAGCACTCAGCACTGTCCAAGGACGGCAGGGAGGGCAGACTCACCGAAGATCCCGCCCACGTCAAACAGGGTGGAGAGCTCCCCGGCTTGTCTGGCATCCAGGTGATCTGACAGAAGGACAGGTGTCCCTGTGAGCAAGTGGCAGCACAGGAAGACAGGGTGACAGCCGTGTGTCCCAGGCGTGACCGAAACCAAGCAGCCATTAGTGGTAAGCTCGGCTTGAAGGAGACGGCAGGCCACAGGTGGGGGAACGCAGGAAGGAGGGGAGCCACGCTCTTCACGTGAATATGAGGATTTCCGTGGCTCTGTCTAATCCCCACCCCTCCGCTCTGTGTCCCCGGGATGGCGGAAGTTAGGCGCAGCACAGAAGGCGGCGAGGACAGCCTGGCAGAGGCCCCCGGCATGACGGGCGTGCCCTGGACCCTCAGCGGACCCTGAAGGCCTCCTCGGACAACAGGGAGGGAGCCACGCTGGGCTCTGAGGGGACTGAAGGTGGCCAGTGCAGGGGAAACGGGCTAGGGACGCATTTGGGGCCATCAGTCGAGTCTGGCCTTTCCTGGTGTCCTCAAGGCACAAACATACAAGGGACTTAGCTTTTTTAATCACTCAGATTGGAAAAGCCAGCAAATCATGACCCGAGTCCTGAAAACGTCCCCCCTTCTGAAATCATGGGGGAACAAAGGAAGAAAGAAGGTATGACATCTGTCTACACTGTGTGCGGCTCGCCCGCCCCTGTGGAGGAGGGGTCTCCTGTCTACACTGCGTGCGGCTCACCTGCCCCCGTGGAGAGGGGGTCGCTTGACAGGGTGCTGCTCCTGACCACCTTCCCTCCCTCCCGGACTCTGTTCCCACCACGTGGCGGTCCCCTTACCGCCTCACCTGCTGTCCGGGGAAACTCAGCCCTCCTGCCCTGGGCTCACGGCCACGTCTGCTGGACCTTGTGGCCGTGGGGAATATGTGGTTCGGGCCCAGGGCAGGCGGACCCAAGAAGGGCCACTTTGACCTGAAGATTCTTTTGAGTTGAAAGCAATCAACACCCGGCAGGTTCAGGAACGTTCTTCGCCTCCCCCACAGCCGCTGACACCCGCCCTGGAAAGGCGAGCCCGTGGCAGGAAGCGCGCTCTTAGCACAGCCTCCTCTCTACCTAAGGGGCTGCTCTGCCCAACAGGGCGACTCCTTTCCCAGCACCTCCTCCCACCTTCCTGCCCGCGCCCCCCCAGGCCCCCCACGGCCAACCGTCCCCGGAGCTCAGGACGTCCTGTGGCCCGACTGTCCCCGGAATCCCACGTCTTTGTGGATTCCCCGTATGCACCAAACGGAGTTGGATCTTCTCCTGCGAATGTGTCCCAGGTCAGTGTGACTCTGGGCCCAGCTACGAGGACCACAGGGCAGAGGAGGGCCTTCCTCCCCGACAGTGGTCTGTGCTCTGGGGACCCCTGGGCTCCACACACCCCCTCGCTGCCGCCCCCCACCCCCCAGAGGCTGCATCTCCCGGGGACCCTGGCAATCCCTGGCTCCTGGCCCTTCTGACGGTCCCTGTGCCCTCTCGGCCGTGCCTACAGCCCCCGCACTCAAGGACCCTCAGGAACTGTGGTCACACATGGCACCGGGGGTGGGGGGGGGTGTCAGGGGGCCAGTGAGCTGTGTGTTCAGCCACACGTACGGCCTCAGCCACAGCTGGACTTGGGGAAACACGACAAGCTGTCAGCTGTCCCGAAAACTGGATCCCACCCCCAAGCACAACCTCCGGGTCGCATTAGTCCGCCTCTGTCACCTCAGATCCCCAGGGCCTCCTCTGTGCACGGAGGCTGTGCTGTCACTTCCAAGCAGGCCGCCCCAGGTGGGAAGAGCCCCGTGAAGTGGCAGCCGCAGCTGGGGTATGACCTGGGCCCCAGGAGCCCCAGTGAGGCTGTTATTACGGCCACAGAACTTTCGTGCCAGAACTCTCTTTTTGTCTACACCTGCTTTCTAACCACGCCGTGTGACTCACCGGTCCGTCTCGAGTCACCGGGCATCGTGTGTGCCTTTCCTCCCAAGACCGTGGAAGCTGCACACGAGAGGGGCTACGGGCACAGGCGCTGTGCGAACTCAACATGCGTCTCAAGCAGCGAGTACTCACCGACGCTGGTGATGTACAGGGGGAGCCAGAACAGGAAGGTGTAGCTGACCAGCTTGGCGAACAGCAGACACAGAGAGAACTCGATCACGCCCTGAGAGAGGGACACAGAGCCGCTGTTTGCCCCGCACGTGTCCTCTGCAGGCTTACCCGAACGTGCAACGGAATCGTGGATTACTCCATTCCCACGGAAACGGCCGGCATCTCGGGGCTGAGCACCTCCACGGCGGCAGGAAGGGAGGATGCGATCAGTCGGGCCGGGGGTGGGCAGAGCACAGGCCCGCGAACATGACTGCCGCACCGCATGGCTCCGGACACAGCGGGTGGGGGGAGCTCCTGAGGGGCGCCTGGAAGGCCGTCTCGACCCCGCGCACCCAGCACGCTCACCCGGGCCGGAATCCCCCGCAAACGACACAGGGGCCGCCGCACAGCGCACCCCGGGTGCCCACACCCTGCCCGCGCTCAACACACCGGGGGCTGGGAAGGCAGCAGGAGACGGAGGTCTCCCGGGGGAACGAGGTCTGCGGCCCTATGGCTATGGTGGGACGCCTGTTCGTGCTTGACTTTAGTCCACTCTTAGGAAGAGGTGGCACGGGGAGGCGGTGACTGGGGACAGCACTGGGTGAGCGCAGGGACGAGCCTCAGGCAGCATGCGGCGTGTGCACAGGGACAGCCACCGAAACCGGGCAGAGAACACAGCTCCCGAGTGACGTGAGTTCCGGACAAAAGGGGTCTGTGTTTCAGGGCGGCGACCCCGCCAGGAGGACGCGACTGGCCCCAGGCTTCCTGGGCGCCTGGCGCTGCGCTCGCTGCTGTAACGATGGGCTCAGGAATCCTCAGGGCGTGACGTCCTTCGCCAGGCACCGAGCCCGAACTGCGGAAGCGCGGAGCGGGCGCCACACTTGCCTGGGACACCCAGCGCGTGTGGGGCTGGGCCCCGGGAAAGCAGGCCCTGCGAGGCTGCTCCGTCCACAGTGCCACCTACTGTACAACCGTGTGCACCCCACGCCGCCCACGCCGAGTGCCTGTGCCATAAGGCGCCACAGGAAAGTTACTTGTTCTTAACAACAAAATTTTTAAGGTAACTTTTTTAAGCCAGCGCCCCCTACAGGCAACCCACGTTCTGCTGACTCTGGGAGTCCCCGCCTGCCCTGCTGGCTGGAGACCGGCCTCACCCAGTCGCTAAAGGGCCTCTGGACCTGTGCTCCCCCCCGCCCTTGCTCGTCAGCAGGGGAGGTCTGGGCGTGAAATCTGCAGCAGCCTGTCTCCCCCGCGGGCGCTCCTAGGTGTGTGGTGCCCGGGGCCGACAGCAGCGAGAGCCTGGACGCCTCACCCCGCGTGGGCAGTGTCCGTGGTCTGCCCTCCGCACCTGCTTCGGCCCTCGGCCCTGCCCGCACCGCCTGCCGCGGCCCGCCATGCCAGGAGAACATGTCTTCCGTGTGTCCGTGTGCGCTCCCCAGGCCCTCTGCTGAGGGAGCTGTGACTTTAACACAAGAAAAGTCCAAACCAACAAGAAATCTCACCACTGCACATGTCCCCTTCTCCCCGCCGTCTGGAGTAACTTCTCCCTGGGCCTCCTTCGCGTCCTGATCGTGCACAGGTGCGCCCACCAGCAGGCGCTATGTGCGCCCGTGATGGAGCAGTGCACCTCATCTTTAAACCGGGAGTGAGTGCAGAGGCTGCACACGGCAGCCTGTATGTCCAGGGGCGGCTTCCTGTCCCTCCTCCAGCTCGCACTTCCCCCTGCCCTGTAGCACACGTGGCTCAAACGGACTAGCTGTTCTCCTAAAAGCACTTTGAAGGGTAGAGAATGTGGAGCAGGCTGGCCCACATCACAGAGCAGAAGTCAGTGGCCTTCTCCCTGGGGTTCAAGGTCAGGGTGTTCAGGGTCCAGGGAGGGGCTGGGCCACAGCGGCGCAGGCCGGCGGAAGCCTGACTTCCTGGCTTCCCAAGCGGAGACGTGAAGCCCTGCTTGTCTATGAGGTGGGTGAACGTCTACACGCAGGCACCTGATTGTGAAAACGCGCAGGCACAGCGCATGAGGCGTGCGCTGCAGCCTGACTCAGGCCCGAGACCACCTGTTGGCAGATCGTGCTTTACGCTGTAGATTTCCAACCCACGGACCACGGAACCACGGATTTCTTTGTCTAAGCTTGGTCGTCAGCAGGCTGGTTTCTTTTCACGGCAGGCGGAAGTGGGGCCCTTTCGGAAACGCTTCCCACGTACTCACCGGGATTTTCAGGGCCCCCGTGAAGCTGATGGCGGCCGTGCCGCCCCCGCCATCGGCCGGGAGGACGACGATGTGGTTCTGAGGGACCGGGTGCTTTCCGTCCGACAGCAGCAAGCACTGCATCTCAGGGTCCTGGCAGTGAAGCCCGTTGCAAGGAAAAGAGAGAAGGAAAGGTGTTAGCAGGTGGTGCATCCGGCTGAACTGAGGCCGAACTCCTATGGCGGCCGCTGCTCTGCTAGGTCTTGGGGGTGTCCTGGGCCCTTGTGTCTTTACAGAATGCTACAAACATACAAAATCCTTTGAGCCAGCAACCTAGGACTCTATCTGTGAAAGATGATTGGAGAGGCGGAAAAATACAGCACGTGAACATCACCCCCCCATTGAGAACTGGTAAAGCGCATCCACATTTATGACATGATCTTGTTGCAGTTCTTAAAAAAAAGCTTGTGAGACTTTAACGCTTATGTCACATTAAATAATAAAACATTCAACACTGCATTTTTGTTACGATTTTAAAGAACATTTAATAACGTACCTATTTTTCTATAGCTACGTGACTGGAGGGCCCTAATGACAGGGGAAAAGCAGCTGAATTCTAAGCTGACAGTGGGTACCGCTGACTGACAGAATTACATGTAATTTTTAGGGAGGAGTTAATGAATTCTTTACACGGTTCCTGTGATTTCTCAGGAGCTCACATTGGACGCAAGTTATCAGAAATAGCATTGTTTTAAAATTCATAAGCCACTTCCCATATTCTGCAAATTCCGATTCTGGACATTCCCACAGGACAAAGTGTGCTTTCGTTTTCATTAAGGCGAAGAAGAGCGCTCTCCCGCTCGGGGGCGGGGCCCAGCCAGGGCCAGGCGTTCTTCATGATCTAAAGGCGTTCTTCATGAGTCAACTATGAAGTTCAAAGGCTTCCATCCGCAGCAATGTTTCTGCGCAGGTCACGCCTTCCACAAAGTAGGAAAGCACATAGCTGTGCTGTGCTTCTCTCACTGTAACCTATGCACGTTGGATCCAAGGTGCCGTTAAGTTGGAAGAAAGAAACTGGCAAAGTGTTGCCACACTCCTCTCTGGACATTGAGAATTCTCTTCCGGTGAGAACCAGAAACTGCAAGGCCGGGCGGGGGCCAGTCCGATACCCGCCAGGAGCCCCGCGCCTTGTCCTCAGCCCGGGGCGGCCCGCGGTCCACACCTCTGAGGGGGTGGGCTTCCAGCCCCGCCGCGGCCTGGCCGTGAGAGCACTCACGTGTAAGCATACACTCTGATGTTTCAGGCTGAGGATGACTGTCCCTGTGTGAACGCACATCTTCCTGAGGACAGTCCCACAGCAGCACATAGAAACAGAATTTCCATCTGAGTCTGTGCTGAATAAGCTTCTCTCTTGAGTGATGCTGGCTGTCCCATTTAGGAGACCAGGTCTTGGAGGGGCTGCACCCTGGGCCGGTCACCGCAATCTCAGGGGTGCGGGCAGGCCCCGGGTGAGTCAGTGTGCAGTCAAGGCTGAAAACTGCGGGACAGGTTTTTTTTTTTTTTTTTTAATTAGGAATTTTCAGGTATGAATTAGATGCCAGAGGCCAGTCCCGCAGGTGTGGTATCATTTCACCAATTTCATGAAAATTCTCCCCAAACTCATACAATCTCCTATGTCTTATTAAACTGCTTCTTCTTTTTTTAAAATTTTAAAAAACATTTATTTTTGAGACAGAAAGAGAGACAGAACATGAGCAAGGGGAGGGGCAGAGAGACAGGGAGACACAGAATGTGAAGCAGGCTAGAACTCACCAATCGTGAGATCATGACCTGAGCCCAAGTCAGATGCTTAACCGACTGAGCCACCCAGGCGCCCCTAAACATCCGACTGTTGATCTCAGGCTTGTGAGTTCAGGCTCCACACTGGGTCCCATGTGGGGCTCCACGCTGGGTGTGGAGTCTATTTAAGGATTTAAAAAGTCCATTTCTTGGTTTGTCTTTCCTTGTTTTTTTCCCTTTGCTCATTTGTTTGGCTTCTTAAACTCTACATATGAGTGAAGTCACGTGGTTTTTGTCTTTCTCCAATGGACTTATTTCTCTCGGCACAATCCTCTCCAGCTCTACCCATGTCACTGCAGATGCGAGATGGCACGCTGTCCTATGGCTGAGGAGCGCTCCGGTGTACATGCACCTCATCGCCTGTCCCGTCCCTCAGTGAACGGACACTTAGGCTGCTTGCCTCTCTTGGCTACTGTAGGTAATGCTGCTACAAACACAGGGCACATGTATCCCTTTGAATTCGTGTTTTTGTTGTTTTTTGGGTAAATACCCAGTAGTGTGACTGCTGGGTCACAGGGTAGGGAGTTCTATTTTTAACTTTTTGAGGGAGCTCCGCACGTTCCGGAGCGGCTGCGCCCGTGCGCACTCCCGCCGGCAGGGCACAAACGTTCCTCTCCCTCCACCTCAGCCAGCGCCTGGCGCTGCTCGTGCTGACAGGTGTGAGGTGACACCACGTTGCAGATCTGAGGTGCATTTCCTCCATGATAAGCGATGTCGAACAGCTTTTCGTGTGTCTGTTGACCATCTGGGTGTCTTCCTTGTGTCTGTTCGCGTCCTCTGCCCGTTTTTTAATTGGACTGTTTGCTTTTTGGGTGTTAAGTTGTAGAAGTTCCTCATATAAAAGTTGTGTAAGTTCTTCCTACCTGATACTAACCCTTATCAGATATTCCATCCGTAAATATCTTCCCCCGTCTGGGAGGTTGCCTTTTAGATCTGACGGCGCCCTTCGCCGTGCGGAAGCTTTTTCTTGATGAAATCCCAGTAGTTTATTTTTGCTTTCGTTGCCCTTGCCTCTGGAGACACGTCCAGAGAGGGGCTGCCATGGCCGAAGTCAGACCGTTACTGCCCATGTTCTCTTCTGGGATTTGTACTGTCTTGGGTCTAGGACAGGTGTTTTGTAAACACGAACGCCGAGTCCCCAGTGGGTGAGACTCAGCCAGATAGAGAGAGAACACAGAGGGAACTAGACCTGGTCAGCAAGAGAAGAGCGCCTCTAACTCAGAGCAGGAATTATACACAGAAACTCGCCTGGTCACAGCCCTTCCTGGTTCCCTAAGGCGTGTCTGGCTCACCCGCTGGGCTGGAGGAAAGCCCCGGACCCAGCCCCCCTCCCCCTTTATCTGAGCAAGCTTGGCCTCTGTGGGGAGGGCCTCCTGCCCACACCCACCAACTTTAGGCACAGCCTGGGGGCTCCTACCTACCAAATTCCAGTCCTCGGCAGTGTCTGGAGGAGACAGAAGGAAAAGGGGGTGTCATGGTGGGTTCTGCGAGACAAATCAGGGGGTGGGGTGCCTGAGTGGTTCAGTCCATTGGGTGTCTGACTCTTGATTTTGGCTCAGGTTATAACCCCAGGGTCGTGGGATCGAATCCCAAGCGGGGATCCTCACTGGGTGTGAAAGCCTGCTTGAGAGTCTCTCCCTCTCTCTCTGCCCTTCTCTGCTTGAGCTTGCTCTCTCTCAAGTTAAAAAAAAGAAAAAAGGGTGCCTGGAGGCTCAGTCTATTAAGTATCTGACTTCGGCTCAGGTCATGATCTCATGGTTCGTGGGTTCAAGTCCCCCATCAGGCTCTGTGCTCACAGCTCAGAGCCTGGAGCCTGCTTCGAATTCTATGTCTCCCTTTCTCTCTCTTTGCCCCTCCCTTGCTCATGCTCTGTCTCAAAAATAAAAAAAATTTAAAAAATAAAAAAAAAACCAGAAACAAAAACAAAACACCCCAAATAAACAGGTAGGGGAAAGCTGCCTCCTCCTTACACCAGGCCCTGTGCAGCCCGTAGCTGGGCTGTGACAAAAGTCTCGCCTGGGCATTTGTGGGTCCCCACTGGTGTGCCATGTGGGGTCACTTTCTGCATTTAAACACCCACGAGGCGCTCATCACGTGCTGGGTGAGCCACACACAGCCAGAAAGACCCTCAGAGAAGCCAAGGATGACAATGACGTGTGCCTGTAAGGGTGACACGTGTCGGCCACCACAAGCCAAGCATCATGAAGACCCAAATGATGGAAGCGGGTCCACCTGGCTAGTGGTGTCGAGGCCATGTCCCTCCATTTGCACCTGCTTCCCCACGTGCCCCACTTCACACCTTTCCTCCTGAGAAACCACGTGTGGCACAGACACGGTGGCGGCGGCAGGGTGGGCGCCACTCAATTCCCGGCCCCCGTGGATGTGAGCCTGGTTGCTCTGGGAAAGCGGACAACAGGGTGTCCTGCCAGACTTGAGGGACATCCTGCCTGGTGACCCAAGGGCCACCCGCAGTGGGTGAGCCCTTCCTGCCACACGGAAGGGACACAGGACCAAAATCTGCCCGGTCACGGGCACATCAGGGTCAGCTGGGCGTGGCCGGGCCTGAAGCGGGGCTCACCGGGGCCTCTCAACACACAACAGACATGGGAGTCAATGACTTTTGCAGAAGGTGCAGGGAAGGAACAAGGGGGTTACACTCGGGAGACGCGGCATCAGAACTGGTGGGCAGTGCACAGGGACACGGCGCCTGGGGTGTGTCACAGCCATTTGGACATCGACGAATGTCTGACGGTGTGGATGGAACATACGTGTTCCTCCTGATTCCTGTGCGGGGGCCTGAGCCTTGAGTGGTGGGCAGAGCCGTCACGATGGCATCGGGGCCCGAGCCCTGAGTGGCAGCAGAGCCATCATGATGGCATCGGGTCCCTGTAGGAGGGGCCCCGAGAGCCCGCGTGTCTCCCTGTGCTCTCACGAGCATCCAGGGACCCCAGATCCACTGGTGCCTGGATCGTGGACTTCCAGCCTCTGGACACAAATGTTTGAAATGGGAAAAAAAAAATGCTTGTCGTTGAAGCCGCCCAGTCCGCGGTGTTCTTGTAACAGCAGCGCAAACACACCCAACCGTTTAAGGCACACTCCGCAGTGAGGACAGAGCTTAGAGCATTCCAGGCACATTTCCCTCAGTTCTGAGAACCAAGACGTACAAGACACCATTTTCCCCTATTCGGTTATTTCAACCACCACGAATACGCTTTCTTAGGCAGTGAAGATAAAAGACAGCAAGAAGCCCACGTAGCACATTTATCCTTTAGTCTATTTGATTGAAAATGAAAACAGCCTGTAATTTCAATGACTGAACTGCACCCAAAATGCGCCTGCGGCTCTGTGCTCAGCGAAGCGGAGCCACACGAGAAAGTTCGTGGCACCATCCTGGAGGGGAGGGGGCCCGCTGGGCTGCGGCGAGGCCACTGAGCGCTGGTGTCCGTTTCCTCCTCTGTAACACGGGCGTGGCAGCGCAGGGGGCTGGGAGATGGTCTTCTGCCTTATCTTTCGAGCCCACCTCACCTGCAAGCTCTCCTTGTGTGGCCCCTCAACCCCCAACCCAGGCCCATGCAGACCCGCCCCCCCTTCACGGCTCTGTCCACACCCCCTGCTTAGGGATGGCTCACCTGTCTAGGGGGGCCCTGTGCCTGGCACTTAGCTGCTGCAGGAAACTGCTGGTCTCCCCTCTATCCCTCACCCCTGCCCCCAGAATGTGAGTCCACGGGAGCAGACGGGACCGCGACTGACATGCAGGGCGTGGCCCGAAGGGGAGCACGCCTGGGACAGTGAACGCTGCCAACAGCCATTGAATGAGGGCGTCCCTTCCAAATTTGACCATACACTTAAAGTAAGCCCAGCCTACTGCCCAAAGAAGTCGTGCAGGGGCGGACTTGGGTCTCACGGAGGAAGTACGGGGCCCTAGTCTGTCACCGAGGCAGGGCTCGGATTCCCGCGGGGCAGCGGGGGCCCGTGTAACTCACCAGAGGCTTTGCCTTGTCGTCCACGAAGACCGGCTTCTGCAGCCTGAACCTGTGGGCACCGTTCTCATGGCCTCGCGGATGCTGCACAGAAGAGCGGAGTTAGCGCAATGCCCGGACGGCTGGCCGGTGACCACGGCTGACGGCGCTGGAGCCAGGGGCACCGGGCAGCGCCTCATAGGGAAACGATACACGGCTAAAATAAAACAACGGGCTAACCGGGGGCTCTAGACCCTCAGACAAGAGAAGGTGGAAAGAAGTTCTTTCTCGAAGAATAACCCAAGGTTGAGGTATAAGGAAATGTAAAAATATTGATTATGTCAACCTAATTTTCCTTACTGGCTTTGACTTTTTTTTAATGTTTATTTATTTTTGAGAGACAGAGAGAGAGACGGCGTGAGCAAGGGAGGGGGCGAGAGAGAGGGAAACACAGAATCCGAAGCAGCTCGAGGCTCCGAGCTGTCAGCACAGAGCCTGACACGGGGCTTGAATTCAGGAACCGTGAGATCATGACCTGAGTGAAGTTGGCACTTAACTGACTCAGCCCCCCAGGTGCCCGGGCATTTTTAAATGACTGAAGGGAAGGCCTGTAGGAACGATACAGTGTTTCTGTCTCACGGTGGAGCAGAGGCCCTGCCTGGGGAGCAGCCGGATTCAGGGCAGGGGCTGTCACGGGTACCTCAGTGTCTCAGAGCGCAGCCGCTGGGCCAGCTGTCACCAGCGTTAATTCACAGCACAACCAAACACCGATCCTTACGACCTTGGAAACGGAACTCATGCTCGTGGCAGGAAAACGGCTTTTAAAATGTTTTAAAATATCAACTATAGTTTGTTTTTTTTTTCAGTGTGTTGTTTAACCTTCCTGAAGGCAGTGAGTTTCAAAGTCGGGTTTGTTTTAGTTTTGTAAGGTATGAGAACCTTCTTTTCAGATTAATTGTGCTTCAAGGCCCCAAGTGTTAACAGGGGGTCAGAGCAGAGTCTCAGGCTCCTGTAAGGGGGCCTTGGCGGTGGGCGACAGGAGCGCCGGCCCAGTGGGGAGACAGGCGGCAAGGGGTAAGCGGGTTTGCGCCGGGTAAGGCAGGAGCCGAGGGAGGCGGTCAATCAAGTCAGTGACTCGCTTGGACTCCCCCGGCCGACTGTGGAGCTCAGGTGTGTCGGGGGGGGGGAGAGGGGGCAAGTGCGGATCATCTGAGGAGACTGATGAGCAATGGCTCAGAGGGGAGAGGACAGAGCTGGGGGCCAGCGTGGGGGAGGTGGCTCCCGGCTGAGACAGGGACCGGCGGGGGCCCAGCTGGTTGATGGGGTGGAGTGGAGACGCCCCCGATGCCTCTACGGGGTGGCAGGTGGGCAGCGGCCCGTGTGGCCGTGGTGCTGGCGGAGAGGCCCCGCTGGGGAGCCCAGGGGTGCTGAGAGCCAGGGCCCAGCGGTGCGGGCTCGGGCGAGGGGGGCAAGGCTGTGGTGCCGACGCATTGGGGGTGGGGGTGCAGGCAGGGGCGGGGCCAGCAGAGCACTCTGCCTACGCAGGGCTGGGTGCACGGGAGGAGCAGGATGCTCGGGGTCAGGAAGAGAGAGAGAGAGGAGGGAGGGGGAGAGAGGGGAGGGAAGGGACGGGGGAGGAGGGGAGGGGAAGGAGAGGGGAGGGGGAGGGGGAGACGGGAGGGGGAGGGGAGGGGGAGAGGGAGCGTGTTTCACGGTGGGAGGGGAAAAGCGCATCACCCCGGAAACAGGCCACGCGGGGTGGGCCCAGACGAGGCAGCTGGGACCCTGCGGGCTGTTTGGAGGGACCAGTGTGGGCCCGAGGAAGGACAGAGGACGCAGGGGAAGTCAGCGAG
This sequence comes from Proteles cristata cristata, assembly GCA_017311185.1. Lineage (NCBI taxonomy): Eukaryota > Metazoa > Chordata > Mammalia > Carnivora > Hyaenidae > Proteles > Proteles cristata. The sequence goes on from JAESUZ010005275.1 coordinate 238,278, forward strand.
GGTGACTCGCGGTATCTGCCCTACGGTCAGTGGGGAGCTGGGTGTGAGGCCACAGGGGCTTCTCCCGGGGAGGGGACAGCACCTGCCGGGAGTGGCTGGGGAGCCAGGGCCGGGCCGAGGTCAGCCTACGCGGGGCGTCCCAGCCCAGATGGCTCCGCGCGTCTTGTCCGGGGGCCCGTCGCCATGGTCATGAGCAGCCCTTTCCTAGCACTGCCACTACTGTGAGGGTGGGACCCACGTCCACGCCAGGTGACCCACTGACACCGCCCAGGCCGCCAGCCTGGCCGACGGCACACAGTCCTAGAAGCCGCAAGGAGGGGGAGGGGTCCTTACCGCCACCAGGGAGGAAGAGCAGGCGATGTCCTTTGGATCTGAAACAGCAAACGTGAACACGTGTGAGCCGGGGCCGTGCTTCCACCGCAAGACATTAAACCGAAACGAGCCATCTGGTATGTGACTGCAGGAGCCACGACGTAAGAGGAGGAGCTGCCCGGGGGGGAGGGGTGCAGCTGGGCCACCCGCCAGGCCGCCCCACGCCCCCCGTCAGTCCCCAAGGCCGCGAGCTCCCCTGGCGCACGCGGAGAGGGAGCCTCCAACAACGGGAGACCATCACACGTATGAGAACTGCTCTGCAACTGGGCAATATTTCACGTGGGACACGTAAAAAAAGCAGAGTGTGTGATACGGCGAGAAGCCAGGGACAAGGCATTTAAGGGCAGGACTCAGGAGGACCCGTACAGACAAGCCCTTGGGAGCAGCCAGTCACCTTCAGCACCTGTGATGGGCCCTTTAACGTTATGGCATGAATTACACATGAAAACTAGTGGGGACCAAACATCTATTTTGATATAGAGCAAAATGCCTTTTATCTAAATGCAAAGGAAGGAGAGGTGCAAAGCCACAGAGACGACAGCCAGACTCACGGCCACCAGGCGCCGAGGGACACAGCCCCCTGCTTCGGAGCCCAGAGGCCACCCTTAAACAGCTGGGCCCCTCCCCCACCGAGGATCCTGGTCTTCTTCTAACTTTAAACTTCCCACAGCTGAGTTCCCTCTGGTGACACAGGGGTGACAGCCACGGGGGGCCCCGCCGGGCCGAACACACGTCCTGCTGGACCAGGAGTTATTACACGCCCGCCCTGCCCGGCTGCTCGGCGCTGGCGGTGCCAGGGCCCACCTGAGATGTGCCGTCGCTGCTTATGGTGCCGTTGGGGCGCCAGGTGCTTCTCCCCGGGAGGCCCCTGTGAGGCCCCCAAGGCCCAGTTGGGAGGTCACCACCCCTCGTGAGGCTTGGCCAGTCCCCACCATATGGGCTTTACTGTAGGGGGCATTAGCACAAAGGGCTCTTGGATGGGACACGCCAGAGAGTGCTTCCCAGGCCGAGCCGGGGGGGCCGAGAACGGCCCGGCCCCGGAGGAGGGGGAGCAGGAGAGGCCCAGGCACGAGAAGGGGGAGGAGGGGTGGGAGAGAGCGGCAGGCGCGCGGGGGGCCGTCCCCTGCAGGCAGGGTCCTCCTGGCGGCACCGCCGTCAGGGCTCACAGCTGTGGCCCCGTCCCCGTGCACGCAGCCCCCGCTCTCAGGGACGGGGCACGGTGCCCGCTCCCCTGGCAGGAAGGCTCTGACGGCCCCAGCTCGGTGCTGCTGCGGAGGACGGCAAGCAGCCCCTTAGAAGGACGTGCCTGGTGGACTCGGGCTGACAGGTGACGTGTTGGCCACGGAGACGAGAGCCTGGCTGGGGCCTGAGGGAAGCGGAGAGGAGGGTCTGCACTTGCAAACCGGGCTCTCTGCTCGCACAAACCCCAGCACGGGGCTGGGGTGGGGGCGGCGTCAGGAGGCTGCAGAGGCCCCGTCCCCCGAGGCCGGCGAGGGGCGCTGCTTCCAGGGGAAGGTCACCGGTGAGCACATGGGAGAGCCTGTCAGAGCCGTGCGCAGAGAGGCCCCTCCGGGCCGCGGCTGCGGGGGGGCGGGAGGCACAGCGGCTCGGCCGAGGGTCCCAGGTTGCCTGCAGCGTGCCCAGGCCTCGGCCCCACAGCACCGCTCTGCCCAGGGCGCCTCAAGCCTCCCTGCTGGCCAGCACGTGACCTTGTCCCTCAGGCCAAGGACAACGCAAGCGCAGGCCTCCGGACCACCCCCTGGGCGGGGTCCCCTGGCCTCAGGGCTCGTGGGGCTGGAGAAGGGGCGCTCCCGGGTCACCGCAGGTGCGGACGGACAGCGGGGCCCCAACCAGCGGTGGAGGGAAGGGGGCTCCAGGAGAGCCCCGTGTGGACCCTCTCTGCCTTGCCCCGCCCCCTCGGAAGCCAGGGGCGCCGTGGCTCCGTGGGAAGGGTGCTCTCATTCTCCTCTGGAGGACGGACTGTAGCTTCCTTGGAAACCCTGTCCTGCGTGGGGGATGCGGCCCTGCCCGGAAACTGAGCTGAACAGGCATTGGTGCCACGATCCCGGCCGGGCTGGCAGACAGCCTTCCTCCTTCCCCCAGAACCAGCCCTCCCTCGGTGGAGGAAGAAGGAAAGAGCTGCCGTGGACTAGACCTCGGGCAGGATGTGCGCTATTCTCCAGGCGACTGATGCGTCAGGAACACTCTGAGGGCGCTGGGACTGGGCTCCGGGCGCCAGGGAGCCAGCGTGGAGGGCAACACCTGTGCCCCACTCAGGGACCTGTCCTGCTGCTGCGGCTCAGACACCCCCATCGGCCTCACAACTCACTCGTTCTGGCCCGGTGAACCAGCTGCAAATAGCATCCTCGGCCCCCGGAGGAGGGGGGCGTGGGGGCGAGCCCCAGCCGCACCTCCCTGCTCATGCCCACGGTGCACCTGGGGCCTCAGTGGACCACAAGCTGGCTCTTGCGGACAAAGGTGGGCCCGGAGCCTCACACCTGCATGGCTGGATGGCAGTTACTTTAAGACGGAAAGGTTGCCTTTAGCACCGAGAAACACGGGAGAGGCTGCGTCAGACAGACCTGCACGTCCTGCGAGGGGAAGCTCGCGGCCCCGAACGCAGAGCTGAAGCGACGGTTTCTGCCGACACAGAGGGCATAGCCGGGCTCCTGGGCGTCCCCGGGATAACAGGGGGAGCTGGGCGGAGCTGTACGGTTCTACTTTGCTTGAAGCCAAATCCAAGAAGTAAAATGCCAGACGCAACCCTTCAGAACATCCGTGGGATGAGGACACCCCGATGCCGGACGCTCTCAGTGGCTTCTCTGTCACGGGAGGGGCGGCCAGAGTCCCTGTCCCTGTCTGACCTCGATGTTGAAAACTGATTTCAAATTCAATGAAGTCACAAGTGTGGTAAGGTGCGTAGGATGGCACAAAGAATTTGGGTTCCTGGTAAAATGCTCTCACCTCATTAGGATGTGCAACAATTTTATACCACTGTCTACACTATCTAAGGTAGATCTTATCAGAAGGCAGACACGCTGGCGAGATACTGACCAGCCTGTGTCGGCAAGACGGGTGAAGGGGGCGGCCATGCGGGCTGGCCGTGAGCAGCAGGGCGGGCCTGAGGCGGATGTGCCGCGCCAGCACCAGGCCAGCCGCGCCTCGCCCTGCGGGGCCGGAGGGACCTCAGCACCGGTTACTCCAGCTATCAGGAGACAACAGAGCATCCAGCAAGATCCGGGGAGAAGCAGCTCCCCGCAGAAGCCCGTCCTGAGGACGGAGGCTGCGTGCGAGGGGGAGAGCGGGGTGGCCGTGGGCCCGCGCCGGGCTAACACGGCCCATTCTCTCCACAACTCGCCCACAAAGCCGTCCCGGGCACCATCTCCAAGGCCGGGGGTACTTACGTTCGATGAGGAAGAGAAAGCACACGATGCCCATGGCTGCTACGATGGCCCCGGGCACGACGAAGGACAGGCCCCAGCACGTGGACACCCAGTAGCCGGCAATCAAGGAGCCCAAGATGTTGCCCACGGACGTGTGGGAGTTCCAGATGCCCATGATCAAACCGCGCCTGCAACACAACCAAACACAAGGCGGCAAATGATGGCGAGATGCTTTGATGGACCAGCAGGCGCAGGGCAGACGGGGCCTACGCCCGGCGAGAGTTGACACCGGCTGCATCAGGGAGCCCGGTTGGACACACGTCAGGCTGTGTAACCACACGCCCCTCTCAGCTTAGTTATTCTGTGCTTACAAAGAGGAAAGCCTTTTCCTGAACTTCTTGGGAGGCCCCACATTTAAATCTGTGCCTCCGTAATCTAAATACAATCATTTGGGGCACCCGGTGGCTCAGTCAGTTGAGCGTCCGACTGGACTTCGGCTCAGGTCATGATCTCACGGTTTGTGGGTTCGAGCCCTGCGTCGGGCTCTGTGCCGACAGCTCAGAGCCTGGAGCCTGCTTCCGATTCTGTGTCTCCCCCTCTCTCTGACCCTCCATCACTTGTGCTCTATCTCTGTCTCTCAAAAATAAAATAAATCAAACCCAGGCTCTCGGAGGTGCTCTTGCTCTGGTTTCCCTGTCTCGTTCAGTGGCTCCCAGTGGGCCTGGCTGCGCTGTGTGTCACGCAGAAATCGTAATGGGCCGTGGGCCCAACGCCGGGCTCTGCCACTGGGCGCTACTCGGGACCTGTCCCCTTTCACGTGCCTTACAGTCTTGGGAAGATGTACGTGTTACTTCACAAGACCTGGGCCAGGCCCCAGGCTCTGCGCATCGGCCAGGCTCGCAGGCGCAGAATGACAGGCTCAGCCCGCCCGCGACAGGGACGAAGGCCCGCCTGGATTTCAATCATCTTTCAGAGAGGAGGCTAGCAACAGTGCCTTTTTCTGCAGGGAATCTAGAGTAACTAAAAATGAGGCGGTCCGGCTTTCATCAGAATCTTAAAAAATAAACGGTGCCGCAGGCGGGGTCACCTTTTCTCACCTTCCTTTTCCGAACCAGTTGCTGAGGCAGGTGACGACGCTGGGCCAGCCCGTGGTCTGCACCAGTCCGTTGATGATCTGTGATGGGGCAAAGGAGGCTGACGGCAGTTGGGAAAGCACACGCGGCCGTCTTTGGGCCGGGCTCACGGGCGCTCCCCCCCACCCCACCCCAGTTCCTTGCGAGTCTGGGGACAGCTGGATGCCCACAGCAGCAAGGCAGCAAAGCCCTCCTTGATGGGAGCCTCGACCGCCAGAGAGGCGCTGTCAGCTACACACATCCACACGTCCACGGCTTGTGTCCTGAGCCTCTGAGACAACAGGCTGGACGCAGAGCGCGAGGAGTGTTTCTCCACATTTTAACAGCACCTGGCTGACACTCTCAGAGGGTTCTGGAAGCGCAAGCAGGTCTGCCTGGGTCTCTGGGGCGTCGAGGGTCAAGTGCACGACAGGACCGGAAGGAGGTTCCAACGAGGGGCCCCTGCAACCACCCTGGGCCTTCTCTCTAGGACACGCCGGGACCCCAGGAAGCTCTTTCCCTTCCTTCTTTCTATTTTACTATAAAGTGTGAAGGGCTGTTGTCGTTGAAACAGCCAAATTGTACAAGCCCTATGGCAACACTCGAAAGAGCAAATTCTGTACAGTCTGCTTGGTTGACTTGATGATGCCCCCAGGCTCCGGGGAGCCTCAGGGGCAGCCATCAGGGTTTTCTGTCATTTCTCACTTGTGGCCACTATTTGACCCCAGGAAGGCCGGGCCGGGCCAGCGGAAAGGGCTGAGCCCCACGGCCTGGCTCTACCCCCCTTGGAGCACCGTGAGGCTCCTTCCTCGCCTCCCCGCTGGCCGCCCGCAACCCCGACCTCCCGCCAGCAGCTCCAGAGTGCTCCCTTCCTCCCACCCCTGCCACACCCGCGTCCCTCCGTGGAGACAGGACATAGCATCTCAGAGTCTTCCACGCGCCTTGCCTCCATGCCCCGGAGGGCGGAGAGGCTTAATGGGGAGGATTTTATTTAAGAGGCAGGTCCCAGGATGAAGGAAGCCCTCACGGCCGCTGCAAGGACAGAGCTTCCTATGCCAGTGCTGACCCCGACGGCAGACAGGACCCCGTGCACCCCCCTCACCCCCTGCCCCGGGGAAGCCTTCTCTCGTGGCAGGGGACCTCACCTGAGTTACCACGTAGAATCCGAAACTGTGGATATCGTAGAAATACCCTAATCCAAACAGGGCGGTAAAAGCGCCGCTGGCCAGCATCCCAAAAGTTAGGTAATACCGAATGGGCAGGCGCTCCCCTATTATGCCGCTGAGGACGGAGAAGAAAGAGGGGAAACATGAGAAAACACACACATGCCCATGCGGAGAAGGGCCCGGGACCCAGCCGGATGTTCCACGCTGTTCTCGGAGCTTTCAGGACTGAAAGCACTACAGTTTCCAGGAAGATTTCATCACAGCCGTCTCCAGCAGAGCACTTATTAACCAGAAGCTGGCAACTGGCAACATCTTTTAAGACTCTATTTCTAGTAAAAGCCACTAACTGTCAAGTAACAAGCCTCAAACACTATGATTTGCCTATGGCGGTTGCCAATCAAAACAGCCCAAAACTTGCCCTGCCAGTTAAACATGCTTTTCTGTAAACAGCATCCGGTAACTGTGCACAGGAGTCAGGCCCCCGGACGGGCAGAGGTAGACGCGTCACGAAAGGGATCAGCTGTGGCCTCGCTGAGTCTCTGGGCCCCCGAGCGGTCAGTGAGTCCCCTGTGTTAACACGCCGGGCTGGAGGGGCTCTGCCCACCCGACAGCACCACCGCGACCGCGACCGGGTTTGGAGACAGCCTGTCCTGAACGTGAAGTTGGAGACAGGGGGCGCTGTGCTCCTCTTCACCTGCAAGGTGGCTCCCCCAGGGGCGGCCGGGGCAGAGCTCCATCCCAGAGGCGTCTGGTCCTCCCGGGAGGTCACAGCGGATGAAGGGCCTGGTGCACGGTGGCCTCTGACTGCCTTAGGAGAAGGGCGTGGGGCAACTTGACACTGTCACTTGTTAAGGGCACAAAATCCAGAATAATCACAGGAGGTTTTTACAGCCCCGAAAAACCATGGGTCACATTTTCTTCCACGTGGCTGTCCCGGGAGTCGATAAACAAGAACCGTAATGGAGAGCGACCCCCACCTGCCCGGAACAATGCTCTGGGAACCCTCTCCGCCACTCTGTCTTTCATCCCAAGAGCCAACACACCTGAAAGCCTGACCTTCCGGAGTCCCCAGATAAAGCAGAGTGACCGAGCGCCACGCCAGTGACGAAGGCAAACGACTGAGGCAGAGGCAGTAAGTTAAAATTGGAAACAACATTCACGTCACATTTTAAGTTGGGTAGGAACCGGTCATAAACTCAAGAGCCTTCTAGAGCCAGGCAAGTGCTCTGTTTCAACCTGCTGGCTTCAGAGAAAATGTGTCTGGGGGGGGAATGGGCGGGCTGACCTGTGTGACGTCACAGGACAGAGCTCCTGCCATCGGCCAGGGCCGACTAGTGTTCTCCCTTCTTGCCCTACGCCACCGGGCCCAACGTTAGTCTCTGTTTCCAAGGTTTTAAAGAAAAGGCCTCATGGAATAGACGCCATTCAGCGTCACGCCTGATGCATGGTGGGACTGAAGACCACGGCCCGCCTGCTAGGAAGGCCTGGGTAGACGAGGCCGCCCTCTGTAGACGACTCACCTGACACACTAACAATCTGTTCCATGAGCCGCATGCCCTGATGTCACTGAAACGCCATCCAAAGAAGCACTGAATGCCCGCCACAGCCACGAGCCTACTGTGGATTCTTCATAGACAGACTTTTATAATAACCCTCACGGGCAAGTGGCATGACACATTATCTGTGCTGCTACACAAGCAACAGAAAGACCACCTTATTTAAAGTCTTGACCTCAATGCTCTGGACATGTGGGTCACTCTGGGCCATAGCAGGCTCAGCGGCCCTGGCCTCTGCCCACTGGACGCCAGAAACACCCCCTTGTCCGGCTGCGATGACCAACCTTGTTTCTGGGTCCTGCTACCTGTTGCCTAGGGGACAAAATCGCTCTGAGTCGAGAACCACACTTAAATACTGGTTTCTAGTAACTGGGAAAAACACAGTCCAACCTTCCGGCCTTTTCATACTATAGATTATTGGTGTGCAGAAAGGCTGCGGTCTGTAGAATACGAATATGTGATATTCATTCATTCACACCAGGTCTGCGGTAGAGAGGGGCCATCCACTCCAGCAACACAAAGTGGCTGACTGGGCCTTGCCACCCAGCCCCACCCTGAGCTGGGCGCAGGGGCAGGTGTGGACGATGCCACACTCTGGGTGGATGGCTGGAAGCAGCTGACCTCTTACAGGCGTCCCCATGATTACTCATAGCTCCGAAGATCACAGGGTCTCTGAGCACATGCCTCCTGAGCTGAAGACCTTCAGTCCCTGTATATGTATTCCCTAAATACGTATATGTATATATATATATATATATATTTTTTAAACCTGGCTGGCCTGACGCAACACTGGTTTAATCAGCTGATAACACGTCCACCTTCCTAGGTCAACCCAGAATGGGGTCACAATCACACATAACTGATGCTGGGAACGCTCCACGGGCCGGGCTCTGCTCCGCACATGCTGTCCTCACCGTGATCCTAGGAGTCACCTACAATTCTCCCCATTTCTCAGAGGGGAAACTGAGGCCCAACGAGGGGCAGCACTAGAGTCAGATTCACTCCCAGCTGCATGTCCCTGGGGCCCACGCCCCAGCCGCAAGGAGGACGGTGAGGTGCTCTGTTTGGGGCGGGTAGGCAGCCAGGTGGATGTGCCCGGCACACTCTCTCTAAACGGCTGTGACACTGGTGACCTGGGACGTGAGCAGATGGCGGCCCCAGGACAGAGGGGAGGATGTGCCCCGCAGAGCTCCTCGGGAGCCACGAGCACCCTGGCCCCCGCGACCACACCGCGGCAGGGATAATGGGGCCCCGAGAGCCGTCCCTGGATGGTCCGCCGGATCAGCACAGCACCCGGGGCATCTACACCCACTGCTCTGCGGTCTCATGTGGATCAACCCAGCGCTGCACTTTCCCCTCGTCTCTGAGGAGAGACCGGAAGGTAAGGGACCTGTGGACGCAGCCTGTGGTGACCGGGCAAGGGCGCGGGCACACCCACCTGAGGTACATGCCGATGGCGTAGGCGCACAGGAACGAGTAGTCCAGGGCCCCGAGAAGCTGTTGGTAGTTGTCCTGGTCTACACGGGGTGAAAGTCAACAGGAAGCGGTGAGTGTGGCTTACTTCCACTCAATACCTGTCCGTGCTCTGGGGCCGGGGGATGAGGCACACACGCCTGCTCCCTACGCGTGGGCAGCGACTCAGAAGGAGAAAGGGGCAGCTGTGAGCACAGAGAAAGTGCCAGCACATCTGGGCGGCTTCTTGACACAGGGCAAGAAAGCCACCACGTTTTCAAGTGATCACTAAATAAACATTACCTGGATTCGAGAAAATCGCCACTGTGCACAGTGAGCATGTGGTTTATTCACAGACTCTGCCCCCCCGAGTTAGTCTGGCTTTTCGGCAGCAGCCCCAGGCCAGCCCCCGCCCCGCACCCCTGGGGGCTCCCTCTCCTGCCCAGCACAGTCTCTGCTTGCCAAAGCGTGGCTCTCATCTTCGACAGACACAAAATACAAGTCCCCTTGAGCTGATCTCCCCAGGAAGAGACTCTCCCGGGCGTCAGAGGCTCGGCACGTGGGCGCTGCCGGCACAGGAGCTGGGGAAGGGGCGAGTGGGTGACAGGAGAGAGCTGTCCCCGGACAGGCGGTCACGGCCGAGAACGCGGTCACTGCCACCCGGGATCGGCGAGGCTGCCCGTGACTCTCAGCACTGGCACGAGCCCGCAGGACGGCGCGCCAGGAACAGGATGCACGCGAGTAGGCGGATGAGAACTCACCGAACGGGGCCCAGCTGCAGTCAGTCTCGTTGTCCGGTGGCTGCTGGCGGGCGCGGTCACTGGCTTTCTGGCTCTGGCTGCTGAACCGGACGCCGCCCTCGTGCAGCGTGGCACAGTACCGGTGCAGCTCACCCTGGGGTGGATGGGGGCAGCGGGGGCAGAGGGCGCGCTCAGGTCAAGCCAGGGGCTCGCGGCATTCGAACAGCCGCCCCCTCTTTTCAAAGCCGTCCTGGGGCAACCGCGCTCTGGGGGAGCACAGCCCTGCTGGGCTGGTCCGTCTGCATGACCCACAGGATGCCTGCGGTGCCTGAGGCTGCCCGGGCCTCCGCCACCCCCAACCCTGAACACACACACAGCCCACGCAGGCCGGTGACAGTTGGGTCCCACACACGACCTCACAGCTGGGAGCTGCCTGCCGCGGTTCAAGGTGGCTTCCTCGTACCGGATTTACACAGCCGAGTACGGGCCCCGCAGAGCAGGAGAGCAAGGCCCAGGTCCATGCAGACAGGACAAATCTGCCCTCAGAAGAAGCCTGACGTGAGGAGTGCGAGGTGCGGTGACGGTGTGGCCACCGCGCTCACCCGCAGGGGGCCGTGATGGGGGCGGGGCAGGCAGGCCTGGAGCGGGCGCTGGAAGGGGAAACCGGTCGTTTCCCAGGCGAGTGAGTACTATTTGCCAGGCTCAACGCTTCAGATCTGCGGACGTTACTGTGTGCAAATCATGCCTGAGTAAGACCACCAGGCAGCCGGGGCACGATGCCACCGGCCACCAAGTTGTCCCTAGAGCCACCACGCAGCCAGGGGCGGAGGACGTGTAAGGCTTGGAGCTCTCTGGGTGATGGGCGTGGGGGCCTGAGGAAGCCGCTCCCACCTGCCTCCGTGTGCCCGCCTGTAGTCGGCTGCCCCCGCCCCAGAACTCGGTGGGATCGCCATGCTGTTTGGGGGCACCAGGAACGGCTGAAGCAGCAGGCACAGGGGATGCAGGGGGTGGGGAGCACAGGGGACACAGGGTGCTCCCTTCCAGGAAAGGGCCCATCTTACTACGGGGGAAGCTCCGTGCGTTGGCCAGTCTGCCTTTCAGCCCCACAGTCCCTGTCTCCCCTCCCCCGGCCTCCCCACCCCCCGCTGCCTGCTGTGCGTTTTCTGGGGTTTTCTGCTGTCCAGGGCTCAGAGGAAGAAGCAATCCCCCAGGGGTGAGTAAGGGCGGGAAGGAGGCATCCACAAGGCCAGGGAGGGGGCCTTAGCGGGAACAGGGGCCCTAAGCGGCGTTCTTTATTGAGCTGCGGTGTGAGAGACGGGGCCTGGGGTTCGTGAGGAAAGCTGGCCCCAGAGGGAGCAGTGGCCACACGTCCTGCCCACCGACTCCTCCCCTGGCACCCAGCTCTTCAAGAGGGCGTCACCCAAGAGGCCGCCCCAGACGGCCGCCCTTGCCAGGGCTGTGGTCAGCCTGGGCTGGACACCTCTGGCTTTGCACGGCCACATGCCACCGAGGCCTGGCAGGCCACACGGGCCTCAGCTACTCTGCGGTCCCGTGGCTTTGTCATCTTGCTAGGACGCTCTGCAAGGATTCAAACCTCACCCCAAAAACTCACCGAGGGCTCCACTTTAGAAACTCAGTTAAGTCTTTGCAAGATAGCCTTCCCTGACCCCTCCCAGATCCCGGGGTCCCCTGCCCTGCACCCAGCAGGTGACCCTTCCCCATTCCCCCGGGTTCATACGTGGCTCCTCCCTTCCCTGCAGAAGTCACCTTCCCCTGGGCCAGACCCCGTGCCTCACTGCCCTCGGCGTCCACCTGTCGCTGAGAAAGCTGCGGGCCAGCTGGGTGCGGCCCGGCCAGCTGAGAGGGGATGGGGGACGGAGGCCGTGGAGCGCTGCTCCCGATGGGGCTTCTGCGTCCCCTCGGACCAGGAAAGACTGGAAAGGGCCCCTTCTCGTGTCATAAACAAGCGGAAAGGGGTTTCTGTTTCGGTCTGTCCCGTGATGAGGGGTGACTCTGAGCTGGGACCCCGGTGCTGCGTGCTGGCCTCCCGCTGCTTCCCCGGCCGCTGGGAGGGCGCGGCGACTTCTGCCAAGGTAGGGGCCCCCACTCGCCCCAGCCCCGGTGGCTGCGCTGAGCCCCTCCCCAGCCCACACCCCTCCTACTCGCACCGCGACCTCCACCCTCCGGGCCACTGAAGGCCTGCAGGCGAGCCAGGAAAGGCCCTGAGGATGCTGGTTTCCATGGCCACGTGCTGGCTGTCAGCACCCAGTCTCACTCCCACCCCTGGTGTGTGAGGGGAAGGTAAGGACCAATCAGGGCAGGATGGACTGACCAGAAAGGCCCTCAGCAGGAGAATGGGTTTGTGCCCTGGTGTGAGAGCTTAGGGAGCTAGTCCGTGGCCCTTGCCAATCTTTACACGAAAGCTTCAACAGGAGACATAAAATTAACGGACACATGACACCAGGCGGTCAGTGAGGGCCGAGCAATCAGAAGACTGTGTGGCCCGGAGGCTCCAGATGCGCCATCGTCCAGGTTATTTACCACTGTCCACGTGACACACGGCGGGACAGCGACCACAAGCAAATGCCGCGGGGGCCATGGGGATTGGAAAGACATCCTGGAAGTCCACAGGATGGGAGGACACGGCACACAGCCGCGCACACAGCCTCGGGGCCGCAAGCGTGTGGGGCTGGGGGAGGGGCGGGCAGTGGCCGGGGGGGGGGGTGGCCTCCCCTGCTGTACCCGCCCCCAGGGGGCAGCACGGCCTTTCCGAGGTGGCGATGTTCTACGCACACACGTCCACGCAGCCCTAGACGCACGTGTCTTTACAGGGATGCACGTTTACAGAAGGCTGTTGTTTAGGCTTGAACTTGAGCGAAGACCCTCACGCACTCATTCATCCCACCACTTAGATAAGAGGGCGCATGCATGCGTGTACATGTGACATGTGAGTGTGGACGTAGTATACACGCAGGGACACGTGTGGTCAGCTTTCTGTGGTGCACAGGGCGGCATGGGTCCACTGGCTTTAACTAGGCCTTTACACTCCTTTTATACGGCTCTAGGTTAAAAGAACTTGCCAAGGCATTGTCCAGAGAAGTCCTAAAAGAGAAAGGGAAGTTCTGGTGCCTACAGCAGTCCGAATGCCTGTGTTCCCCCAAATTCTTGTGTTGAAACCCGCCCCCCAGTGATGGAGCAGGGGCGGGGCCTCTGTGGGGACAGCTGGTCCCTCCATGAGGCCACAGGAGGCGGCCGTCTGCAGGACGGACCTCGCTGCCACCCTGATCTGGACTTCCGGCCCCAGGACTGAGAGCGGCACAGGCTGCTGCTGGTGAGCCCCTTGGCCCACGGAACTTGCTAGAACAGCCTGAGTGCCGGAGACGGGCCAACAGCGGGAAGGGCGGGGAGACGTGTGTGTGCTCAGCTGGTCTGCGGGGTCCACCGGCACCCCAGGACGGCGCTGCCCGCACGCGCCCACTGACACAGGTGCACGGAAGGGCGGAGGGGACTTTCTGCTCCTGTGCATCCTGCGGTTTTCAAAAACGGGAGCGCTGTATACAGACTTAAGTGCCCCTTACTCTCCTCTCTCAGAAAACCTCTTGAAATCTTTCCGTGTCAATGGTCTGGCCCTGACTAATTCTTCTGTTTCTTCATGTTTATTTTTTCAAGTTTACTTACTTAAGTAATCTCTACACCCAATGTGGGGCTCGAACTCATGACCCCAAGATGGAGACCGCACTCTCTTCTGACTGAGCCAGCCAGGCGTCCCTGTCATTCTTTAAAGTGGTTGCATGTACCAGCATATGGACTGGCCACAATTTACCAAACTTTCTTTCACATAATATGCAGGGTTTTGTCCCCTCCCCCCCTTTTTTTTCTGAAATTGCAAACAGTGCTACGGTAAAGATGCTTATGCAGATTTTCCTAACTGTGGCGGCGTTTTAATTTAGTGGGCAAGGGTCTCAGGGCGGGCTGAAGGGTGCATATTCTTTCATCTCGGAAGGTGATCACAGAATGTCCCCCAGAAGGTGGGAGCTCTGCCTCCCCATCCCCAGCGCCCGACAGTCGCCCTGCTCTCCCTGCCGTGACGAGGACAAGCATTTACACGGTGGGTGGGACGCGATCAAGTGCCACTCTCGCTTGCCTTCGAGACTGCTCTCGCCCGGCCCTCCGGGGTCTGTGAAGGACCTGCCCCATCCCCTCTGGCCGGCGGCCTTTGGGTTTGCCACCTCCACACCTCTAAGATGCGCACAATGTTCATACTGGCATCTTTAATGCATCCATTTATTTTTTATAAGACAGAGATTCAACTTTATTCGTGAAGCTGAGTGGCCAGCTGTGCTCATGCTGTTTGCTAAATACGCTACACTGTCCCCAGCCCCTCGGTCGGCCACGCCATGTTTTCTGTTCTTTTCTACTGACCTCTTGGTCTGTTCTCATGCAACATCACAGAAACTCGATCAGGGTGGCATAGTTTTTTCTCGGTCATTAATTCCTGGACATTTTCCCACATACGTTCTCGGGAGATTTTGCTCAGTTAAAAAGACACTGCGACAGGGGCGCCTGGGTGGCTCGGTCGGTTCAGTGTCTGACTCGATCTCGGCTCAGGTCATGATCTCACGGTTTGTGGGATCGAGTCCCACGTCGGGCTCTGTGCTGACAGATTCTCTCTCTCTTCCTCTCTTTCTCCCTCTTTTCTAATCATGCTCTCTCTCTCTCTCAAAATAAATGAACTTACAAAAAAAAAAAAAAGACCAGACACTGCTGCATCCCGTTGAAACCCGCACGCCGGGACACTGGCCATCCTACCCACGGTGTGTGCCGTCGCCAGCTTCCCTGGCATCTTCTGTCTGCTGCTGAGGGTTTCACACCTTCCTTCCTACAGGCCCCGTGAGCAGGGAGAACTGGGCGCTCACACTCAGACGGGTGGGTGTCCCCATTCCCGAGGGGCACAGGGCTCCCCTGCAGCTCCCCACAGAAGCCCCCTGCTGTCAGGTATGCTGGGGCCCACGGGGGCAGCGCGGTGGGGAGGACGGAGCTCCTAGCTGCACCCAGTGCCCAACGCAGGCCCCGCCAGCACACAGCCTTGAGGCCCGAGGCTGGGCTGGGCAGCATGTGGGGGGGCGGCCCCACCCGCCCCACCCCCCGCCACGCCTCCATACCCGGCTCTTTATCACCGTCACCTTTGCTTTCTTTTCGCTCCACTAAAGTCAGGGAAAAAGGAAATGTCTCGATAGCGGTTAAAGGCACGTCTAAACAGAGTAGCCTAAATCCTGACATGACCTATGTCCAGTCACTCCGCAAATGTCGTGAAAGAATGTGAACCGCTTTATAATTCACAGCCACCGGTGATCAATTCCAGGTGACCAAATATATTTTAACTTTGGTTTGTTCAGAATGTGTTAGGAAATCCAGGCCACAGACGATTCAAACTATTCCTTGGTCACCAGAATCATCCCCACTTCTAGTTTTATACAGAAAATGCCCAAGCACATGAACACTCCATTAGGCGTTATAAAGCTTCAGCTGCTCTAGGGAGTGGGACCTCCATCTCAGGAGGAGAAGAAACCTCATCAGCACGATCAAGTCCATGTCCATGGACAGGCCCACGGAGGGTGCTAAGTCTGAAAATCGGCATGTGAAAGGCTGCGGATATTCTTAGGTGCCCCACGCCCTCGGACCCCGAGGCACAGAGGTTGAGGGCAGGGGCCCTGCAGAATTCGCCGGAGCTGGCACTGCCCTGCGTGAGGGGACGGGGCTGCTGGGTCCCCAGGCCTGCTGTGGGGACTCTGTTCAAGGATGAACAGGGTGCCCTGACCTGCGGCGCGGCTCAGCAGGCACTCTGACGGACGCAGTTCTCACACAGGAGCTGATGGGGCATCGCCTCACCAGTAAGCTCCAAGCTCCCAGCGGGGAAGGGGTGGGGTGCCCCACCACAAGGCTACATCCCTTCCTGACCCAACAGGGGCCCTCCTGATAGCGCATTGGGTCCAAGTGTCCTGTCCCGCCACCAAGTCCTCCCGTGGCCGCCCCTCCCCCCCCAGCCCTGCCTGTGTGCTGGCATGGAGCCTCTGGCCCCCAGGCGGGCTTCCCGGTGAGGGCTCACCCTCCACCCGTACTCCAGGCGTCCACCCCCCACCCAAGGTCGATCCTGAAACCCCAGCAGGCTGCCCATCTACTCCTGTTCTTTCAACCCCACGGTGCTCACCGAGACCCCCCCCCAACCCCCACCCCACGGTCTCTTTCATTCTTGTAACTTGCCTGTATTGACTGTATGTGTGCTTCCCTAACAGGGAGGATGAGGAGCGGCGGCATCGAAATGCAGTGGCTGGTCCTCGGTACGACTGTGGAGCCCCTGGTCGGGGGCGTCAAATCCCACTATCTCTTGTCCCTCCATGGTCACCAAAACTTGGCATATCTAAACTCCAGCCACACGAAGGGCATGGAAGATTCTTGCTTGTTGGGGGTCAAGGAGGAACTGAGGGATCCTCTGGGCAGACAGAGGCTGTTTCACACCCACTGGGCATCACTGGGGGGCGGGAGCACGAAAGTCCACAGAAGCAGTGGCCGTGTTCGGCATTCCCGCTCCCACGCGCCCGAAGACAGAGAGGCCGGCGCTCAACCCCTGGGCGGGAAGGGAGGAAGCGTGGCTATAAAGGTCAGAATTATGGTGCCGGATCTGCGTCCCTGCCCGCGACCAGAAGGCGTGGGGGCGGGCAATCGAGCACTGACTAAGTGATCATTTGACACCTGACAATCTCCTTGTTCCTTCTACAACCAAGAGTCAAAAGCCTTGACAGTCTACAGGCAAAACGAGGTCATTTCTATGAGGGTAAGAAAATTATCTTGCTCCTTCCCCAGTTTTAACTGGCTATTATGTAGGATTGCCTTTAATCTTCTTTCCCGAAGTCTAGTTAAATGCCCTGTTGAACAACTCGGCACACACCCATCACTCCAACAGAAGCTCGGGTTCCAAGGAGAACGAGGTGGGGGGGTGGGGGGCGTCCCCAAAGCCAGACTTAGGATGGGGGCACAATGACAGAAGAAGCACCTTGGGGAACAACTTCAGAATGGGTGTGTCTGGAGGGGAAATTCATGCAGGACAGAATAAATATTGAATTAAGCTTTAGAAATCTACAACTGTCAACTAACAGGGCGCCTCTAAAGTTACAAACCCTAAAAACATTTTGAAGATGTTCGTTTCAGAAAAGAGAAACCAAGGAGGAGAACTTGCTTCTAAACCATCATTTTCTCCATTGGTCTCACCACCCTCCCCCATCCCCTCCCCCGCTCCCAAACCGATTCCTAAAGCAGCTAGTTCCTTACAGAATTTATAGACAGGATAGGAAACGAGGTGCTTTTTATGATTTCTTACCTTCACTATGCTGATAGGCTTTCGGGATAAGTGGAAACTTGCATACAGCAAAAATGTCAAAATAAAAATGAAGGCTCTGTACCTGAAATACAGAACAGAGGTAGGGAGGTGACATAAAATAACAGAAGATGCATTAGGAATACATTATAGCTCCCTTGCCTCGGAGACATATCTAGGAAATACTGCTAGGGGCCGTGTCAGAGGAAGTTCCTGCCTGTGTTCTCTTCCAGGATTTTGATGGCGTCAGGTCTCATGTTTAGTTTTGAGTTTATTTGTGTGTGTGATGTGAGAAAGGGGTCCAGGTTGGGGCGCCTGGGTGGCTTAGTCGGTTAAGCGTCCGACTTTCGCTTAGGTCATGATCTCGCGGTTCGTGGGTTCGAGCCCCGCGTCGGGCTCTGTGCTGACTGCCAGCTCAGAGCCTGGAGCCTGTTTCAGTCTGTGACTCCCTCTCTCTCTGACCCTCCCCTGCTCACACTATCTTCTCTCTCTCTCTCTCCTAGAAATAAATAAAAATCTTTAAAAAAAAAAAAAAGAAAGAAAGAAAGGGGTCCAGGTTTATTCTTCTGCATGTCGCTGTCCAGTTTTCCCAGCACCACTTGTTGAAGAGACAGTCTTTTTTTCCATTGCATATTCTTGCCTCCTTTGTTGAAGATTAATTGACTGTAAGATCGTGGATTTATTTCTGGGTTTTCTGTTCTGTCCCATTGATCTATGTGTCTGTTTTTGTGCCAGGACCGCGCTGTTTTGGTGACTACAGTCTGTAGTAGATCCTGAAATCTGGGATTATGATGCCTCCAAGTTTTTCTTTTTCAAGAGTGCATTGGCTGTTTAGGGTCTTTTGTGGTTCCACACGCATTTTAGGATTATTTGTTCTAGGTCTGTGAAGAATGCTCTTGGTATCTGATGGGGTTTGCACTGAGTCTATTGGTTGCTTTGAGTAGTAAAGACGTGTTAACGATGTTTTTCCGATTCAGGAGCGTGGAATAACTTTCCATTTCTCTGCACCATTTTGAATTTCTTTTGTAAATGTTTCATAGTTTTCAGGCGTTTCACCTCCTTAGTTAAGTTTATTCCTTGACATTTTATTGATTTGGGTACATTTGTAAATGAATTTGTTTTAATTTAACTTTCTGCCGCTTCATTATTAGCACATAGAAATACAACAGGGGCACCTGGGTGGTTCAGTCCATTATGTGTCCAACTCTTGATTTTGGCTCAGGTTGGGATCCCAGGGTCATGGGATCGAGCTCTGCTTTGGGCTCTGCACTGGGCATGGAGTTAACTTGGGGTTATTTCTCTCTACCTCTGTTCTCCTCTTCCCCACTCATGCATTCCTTCTAAAATAAAAATAAATAAATAAAATGCTCTAATTACGCTAAAAAAAAAGAAGTGCAATAGATTTCTGTGCATCGATCTTGTATCCTACAACTGTACTGAATTCATTTATCAGTTCTAGTAGAGTTTTGGTGGACTCTTTTAGGTTTTCTATATATAGTATCGTATCACTTGAAAATAGTGTTTTGTTTCTTCCTTACCAATCTGGATGCCTTTTCTTTATTTCTTGTTGTTGTTGGAGTACTGAAACTAGGGACTTCCAGTACTTTGTTGAAGAGCAGTGGTGAGAGTGGACATCCCCGTTGTGTTCCTGACCTCGGGAGAAAAGCTCTGTTCCTTCCCACTGAATATGAGGTTTGCTGTGGTTTTTTCATATATGGCCTTTATGATGTTGGGGTATGTTCCCTTCAGACGAACTCTGTTGAGTTTTCATCATGAATGGATGTTGTACTTTGTCAAATACTTTTTCTGCATCCTTGAAATGATCATATGGTTCTTATACCTTCTTTTATTGATGTGAGGTATCACATTGATTGCTTTCTGAAATCAAACTACCCTGCATCCCAGGAATAAATCCCACTCGATTGTGGTGTATGATTTTTTTGATTTATGGTTGGATTCGGTTTGCTAATATTTTGTTGTGGACTTTCACATCTATATTCATGAGAGATATTGGCCTGAAGAGATAAAAATCCTTGAAGAGAGGGGCACCTGGGGGGCTCAGTCAGTTAAGGGTCCAAGTTCGGCTCCGGTCATGATCTCACGGTTCTTGCGTTTGAGCCCCGCACTGGGCTCTTGCTGGCAGTGTGGAGCCTACCTGGGATTCCTGCTCTTTTCTCTCTCTGCCCCCACCCTACTCCTGCTTTCTCTCACTCTCTCTCAAAATAAATAAACTTAAAAAATCCTTGAGGAGAGTACAGGCAGTAATTTCTCCAATATTGGTTACAGCAATATCTTTCTAGATATGTCTCCCAAGGCAAAAGAAATAAAAGTAAAAATAAACTACTGGGACTACATCAAAATCAAAAGCTTCTGCACAATGAAGGAAACCATGAAGAAAACTAAAAGGCAACCTACCGAATGGGAGAAGATATTTGCAAATGACATATCTGATAAAGGGTTACTATTCAAAATATATGAAGAACTGTTACAACTCAACACCCAAAAAACAAGTTCCCCAATTCAAAAATGGGCAGAAGACATAAACAGACATTTCTCCAAAGAAAACATCCAGATGGCCAACAGACACATGAAAAGATGCTCAACATCACTCATCATCAGGGAAACACAAATCAAAGCTACATTGTGATATCACCTGACACCTGTCAGGATGGCTAAAATTAACAATGTGAAAAACAGCAGGTGTTGGCCAGGATGCAGAGAAAGGGGAACCCTCATGCACAGTTGGTGGGAATGCAAACTGGCACAGCCACTCTGGAAAACAGCGTGGAGGTTCCTCGAGAAGTTAAAAATAGAATTACGCCATGACCCAGTAATCACACTACTGGGTATTTACCTCCCAAATACAAAAGCACTAATTAAAAAGGGATATGTGCACCCCTATGTTTATAGTAGCAGCACCTACAGGAGCCAAATTATGGAGGCAGCCCAAGTGTCCACCAACTGATGAATGGATAAAAAGGATGTGGTACATATATACAGTGGAATATTACTCAGCCATAGAAAAGTGAAATCTTGCCATCTGCAAGGACATGAATAGAACTAGAGAGTATAACGTTAAGTGAAATAGGTCAGTCAGAGAAAGACAGATACCATATGATTTCACTCACATGTGGAATTTCAGAAACAAACAAGTAAAGAAAAAGAGAGAGGCAAACCAAGAAACAGACTCTTAACTAGAGTCGGATGGTCGTCAGAGGGCAGGTGGGTGGGGGGAAGGGTGAGTAGGTGATGGAGATTACGAGGGCACTTACCATGATGAAAATAAGTAAATAAATAAAACACTATAAACATATTGTATTTTAATATATTTAATGCACTTTAATTTTTTTAAATGTTTTTATTTTATTTGTGAGAGACAGAGACAGAGCACAAGTGGAGGAGGGGCAGGGAGAGGGAGATACGGAATTGGAAGCAGCTCCAGGCTCCGAGCTGCCAGCACAGAGCCTGACACGGGGCATTACCTGAGCCAAAGTTGGATGCTTAGCCGACTGAGCCCCCTGGGCGCCCCTGTATTGAATGTATTTTAACTTGCCTTATGCTGTATACTGTTCACTCAGTCCCAGAGCTGTGTTAACCCCGTATGATGCATTGCTATAATATGATGTTAAAAAAATCTGCCACTTTTGCTTTGTCCAAATCAAAGCTATTTAAATATTCATTAAAAAAATGACTGCAGCCAAAGAGAAATCTGAGACACAGAATACGAACAGGATTCGTGAAGTAGCCATAAAGAAACCATTATCTAGTTTGTAACAGAATGAACTGCAAATTTCGTGTCAGCCTGCTGCCGGGGCGTTTCAGATCCTGTTTATCCCTTACACGTTCGCTGCGGCGCGAATTGCTGGAGGACACGGCAAGGCAGGAATACAAACACCTCAGTGACCTCCGCGAGACAGTCGGTGAGGCGGGCGCGCGGCGCTCAAGGCCAATGACCCCGGACACCCTGGCCTAGAGCCTTGCTGGCCTTCTCGGCGAATGAGGAAAGAAGATCGAGAGGAAGATGGAAATGAATCCGAATCAGAGAGTCAAGAAAAGAAGACAGTTGCGTAAGACGATAAGATTTCCTTCCAGCGGAGAGTTTGAACCGCTTTCTAGAAAAGTATTTCTCAGAGAGGAAGACAGGTGAGCAGGAAGGGTATTTGGCAAGAGGTGAGCCTTCCTCAGCCAGGAAGAGGAGCAGGACGGCCGGGCAGGCCCCTTGTTTTGGGAGGCAGCGCCCCAACCCCTGGAGAACCCGCCTGTTCTGGCCTCAAGAGGCCAGTGAGTTTCCAAGAGCGCGTCCGCTTCGGTGGGTAGTAACCTACGGACAGAAGGAGGCAAGGCAGGGCTGCGCGTCCGCAGGGACCCGGCCTGCCCCTACCTGGGCCCGGGGTTCCCGTCTCCAGTCCCCACAGGGAGTAGGAACCGAGTTCCGGGACGGGGTCGGCTCCAGCACCCGCCGGACCAGAGTCTGAGAGAAGAACCTGGAGCCCTCGAGGGTGCTGCACGGCACGGGCTCGCAGGGGTGTTACCAGCCAGGGGAAATCGGAATGTCGTCGTCACCCAGCTCAGGGTTTCAACGGGGCGGCCCTACTGCACTGGGCCTCAGAGTCCACGCTCTCTGCTCTCTACCCAGACATAAACATTCTACTTACAAACACTTGACTTTTATTAAACACGGGAACGTGTTGACTGAATAGAATAAATAAACCCAGGCACGAAGAGCTCCTCTGCAGGTCCGGATACGGTCTGCAGAGCCCCAGGGCCCACCCTGCCCTGTATTCCTAGGTGGTGCAGTCTGTCCAGGTTACTGTGACCTCCACCCTCCACCCGGAGGCCACTGGCCCCTCCCTGGGCCTCCACCTTCACTCCCTGGGGCGCCGCCTCCTTCCCCAACCAGGAGTTCTGCAGGGGCGCTCACCAGCGCAGGGCCCAGCGGGCGGGGGAAGGTGGCTCCCCACTGCCCCTCGCTGGCGGGATGTCCCATGAGGGCGCAGAGGGGGACCGTATGCACTTCCACTTCCGGACTGAACTGAGCTTTCCTCGGTGCGTCAGCCCCTTTGGGGAGGGTACCTGCCGACAGGCTGGGAGGTCCTCTGAGAGGCCGTCCCGCCGTCAGGGCGGAGGGTCAGGGTGAAGCAAGCGGGAATCTTCCTGGACACGGAATATGTGTCTCCCGAAAACGAAGGCTGTATCTTTCACGCAGCCAGTGTCAGGGCCCACGGGCCTCACTCGCTTCCTCTCCTCCTGTTTACACAGGACTTGGGGAGGGGAAGGCCCAGCTGGGAGCCCCACTGTTCCCCTTCCAGAAGGTCAGAGCACAGCAGCCGCGTCAAGACGCCTGTCCCGGCAAGGGAGCGGACGCTTGGCTTCCTCCAGGCGACCCGGGGTTCTGGGACCTGGGTCCTATGCAGCCCTCCCGATTCCTCTTCCCGCTTTGTAATTCTATCCGCATCTTCTGGCTTTATCATTTTTGAAACACGATTGTGGGTGGTATTTGTTTTCTATTATCCATTTTGGACTGGGTTGAATAATGTCCCCTCCCCCCCACTTCAAGTCTGTCCGAAAACCTCAGAATGTGACCTTATCTGGAAACAGAGTCCTGGGGCTGTAATTAGTTGAGGTCATGCCTAGCTCACGAGCCACCAAAGTCCAATGAGACCCTAAGCCCAAGGACTGGAATCCTTACAGAAGGCGGTGTGAAGACACCGGAGGGGCAGGGCAGGGGCCATGCGACCGCAGAGGCAGAGCCAGGCTGAGGGCTGCCAGCCACCTCGGAAGCCGGGAGAGGCCGGAAGGGTCCCTCCCCGGAGGCTGCGGACCCGCCGACATCTGGGTCTCTGACTCCGGCCTCCTGTCCGGCGAGGGTGAATTTCTGCTGTTAGAAACCCTACAGTTTGCGGTCCTTTGTCACAACGGCTTTAGGGAACGGATACTGTCCCATACTTTTGCTTTTGTTTTGTGTTACACGTAGGCTCGTGGACATTAAGCAGGTACCTTACCAATGAACCGCGTGGCACTGTCATTCCTGGCTGTTCCGCCTGCTTTTGTGGTGATGTCTGATGCAGCCCTGTTGGCTCTTATCAGGACCCCAAGATCAGTGTGGGGTGAATAGCACATTTCTAGCAAAACCAGGGCGCGTCTTGGCAGTGACAGCACAGGACAGGTGTCCACCCCAGGGCGGACACGTTCTTGAATATTGCAGGTGTTCCCAGGCGGGGGCGGCGGCCTGCATCCACCCGAGATTCCGGCCAGAATCTGTGTCCTCTGTTTGTTATCTACCTGAGTCATATGCAAATAACCATAAACAAATGCTCTGGATGAGAGTCCCTGAGCAATAGGATTTGGCACAGACATGAGTCCAAAGACTTAGTCTGAAAACAACAAAACCCTACACAGCTGTGACAGGAGTCCTTTCCCAGGCCCCTAAAGCAGAGACAGGGCGTCGGTGGCGTTAGCAATGACCGCTTGGTGAAGGGGCTGTCAGCCCGTCTGTCCCTCAGGGAAGCTATACTTCCTCTAAGTAACTAATAGGGGGTCTGTGGGGATTACGGGCCATGCTGTTCCTCCAACCTCCTCAACGATGTGTGTCCACTGCGGCTTCTGGCTTGAAGTAGTGGTCCTGAGGGTCATGAACGGCGGCGTGCCAGCGCGGGCCCTGCTGCTCTACTTAGCGGCTGGCATTACACTTGGTTGGGGGGGCTTCCTTTCTCCCCCATGTGCATTCAGTTATTTACGGCAGTGTGCACTCATCAGATGCTCAGTTTAGCCAATGGGCTATAATCCATACTTGTATCATTTCTTTTCTCTTTTTTTTTTTTTTTTTGAGAACATGTGCATGTGAGTGGGGGGCGGGGGCAGAAGAGAGAGAGAGAGAGAGAGAGAGGAGGGGTTGACTCTTAAGCAGGCTCCATGCTGAGCATGGAGGGACTCAACATCACGACCCTGGAATCGTAACTTGAGCCGAAATCAAGGGTTGGACGCTCAACCGACTGAGTCACCTGGGCGCCCCCTGTATCATTTACTTTAAATCTCAAATCACTCCAGATTTAGCCAGTGAGGGCCCCTTCGTTTTTAAACACTTCCTTATTTTCCGGTACAAAATAGTCCAGGCTCATCTGACTTGCCCCAGTCCTGACAGCAGCCCGGTCTCTAAGGACGCCTGGCCCCCTCGGCGGGAAACGGCATGTAGAAGCCAAGATTCAGCACCGGGTGTGCTCAGTGTTGCTGAGCTGATGCGGTTCCCAGGGCCTCTCAGCAGGCAGGCACGGGGCATGTGGCACACACAGGACATAGACAGTCCTCGCCTCGCACAGGCGGCACACAACACACACACACCACAGCACACAACACACACGCACGCACACACATACACACAAACACGCGTATCTATTGCTGTGGGCCCCCCATCTTCTCCCCAGTCCTTCCTGACAACTTTGCTTCCAGGCCAGCACCACCTGAGCCCTTCAGCCCCTCCCTCCTCCACACACATCGGTAGCTCTTTCGCCACCAGTGAGGAGCGGTATTCCCGACAAAAACAGCATTAACTGAACGCGATCATGAAGAAGTACCAGACACCCCAAACAAGCATCAGTCTATAAAATAAATGGCTTGTACTCCTGAAAAATATCAAGGTCATGAAGGATGAAGGAAGGTCAAGAAACAGATTGAGGTTAAAGCCACAGCACAAGTGAACACCACTGGTTCTGGATGGGACCCTGTACCAGGGGAAGCTAGAGAAGATACTGTGGGAAGTCTGATACAATTTTTGGACATGGACTGTGGACTAGATAATGGCATCACACCCACGTTAAGTTTCTTGATTTTGATCTTCATGCCCAGTTACATGAAAAGGTCTTATTCACAGGAAGTACACACTGATAGATTTAGATATAAAAAGGCATAATGTCTGCAAATTACTCTCAAATGATTCAGGAAAAAAATGTGTGTGTGCACATACATCCATCTACACATCTACACACACATACACACAAAAACACACAGGGAGGGGGTAGGGAGAGAGAAGCAAATGAGGCAAAATCCGAAGATACGTCTGCTAGCTGAGCCCCGGCCCCCAGCTGGACTGCTGCATTTCAGCAGTACTTCTGCCTGAGGCTCACTCTGCTCAAGACCCTCAAGACCCAATATCCCAGGGGCGCCTGGGGGGCTCAGTTGAGCGTCTCACTTCGGCTCAGGTCATGATCTCACGGTTCGTGGGTTCGAGCCCCACGTCGGGCTCTGTGCTGACTGCCAGCTCAGAGCCTGGAGCTGCTGTGGATCCTGTGTCTCCCGCTCTCTATGCCCCTCCCCTGCAACTCATGCTCTGTCTCTTAAAAATAAATAAACATTAAAAAGTGATAATAATAAAAGACTGAATGTCCCAGGAGAGAGACCAGTAGCCCGTCCTGGGTCCTATCCTGTGTCCTGGGGGACATGGGCTGGATGGGAACAGGGCCTCAAAGGGCTCCACTGGGCATCCTAACGGGCCTGGAAGCCTGAGACTTACCCACCTACTGAGACAGGGGAACTAGAGGGACCCCATAAAAACTGCTTTTTTCAGTCTTTTTCTGATTTCTATTTTTTTTTGCTAAGACCTACACCCCCACCTTACACATCTGTTACAGAACGGATACTATATCTCCTCCTCGAGAAGGTCAAGGAGTTAATGATTTCTTTGGAATCTTCTTCCAGCACAGCAGATAACATCTAAGGTGTGACTGGGCGGGGTCATGAACGTCATGAACGCTTTTACAAGACTATTGACTCACCTAGATCCCTGGCCCCCGGGCATCAGTGACTTGTGGGTGACACCTAAGCACCACCTGTGTCTTTGTCCTGGATTATGAGAAGATGCAGGCACCAGACCACCACGAATACAAACCCCAGGCCCCAAGCAAACAGGAGAGTCCCTCCTCTTTCCTTTCCGAGTCTCCCAAACGCTCTGTGTCCACACTCTCTATTTTTTTTTTTTTTAATGTTTTATTTATTTCTAGGAGAGAGAGAGAAGACAGCGTGAGCAGGGGAGGGTCAGAGAGAGAGGGAGTCACAGACTCTGAAACAGGCTCCAGGCTCTGAGCTGGCAGTCAGCACACAGCCCGACGCAGGGCTCGAACCCACGAACCGCGAGATCATGACCTAAGTGAAAGTCGGACGCTTAACCGACTAAGCCACCCAGGCGCCCCTCTCTCTTTACTTTTAATAGAGTGTTTATTACTTCCTCTTGGCTCATGTTTGATTTCTATCCTGCGTGAAGCCCAAGGCCCTCTTGGCTGGTTGTGAGGGCCCCCCTCCGGGTCCAGGGACCCAGCCAGCCTGTAGGCTGCTGCACACGCAGGAGGGAAGTCAGGTCCCCAAAAGAGATCAAGGTGCTATTAGCAAGGGCAATGCATGTTGGGAGAAAAACATAAAGCCCTTCGGAGGAAGGTTAAAGCCAGCTCTCTCCTTTTACAGGGAAGGAAGCTAGGTCTGGAGAGGTTCAACTTTTTTTTTTTTTTTAATTTTTATTTATTTCTAGGGGAGAGAGAGAGAGAGACAGCGTGAGCAGGGGAGGGTCAGAGAGAGAGGGAGTCACAGACTGAAACAGGCTCCAGGCTCTGAGCTGGCAGTCAGCACAGAGCCCGACGCGGGGCTCGAACCCACGAACCGCGAGATTATGACCTAAGCGAAGGTCGGACGCTTAACTGACTAAGCCACCAGGCGCCCCAAGGAGAGGTTCAACTTTTGAAGGTCAAAGAGCATGTCTGAGGCAGAGATGGAGCAGATACTTTATACCCTTGCCTCCCCTGGGGGATGCGGATTCTCGGGCCCCACTCCAGGCCTCCCGAGTCAGCAGTGCACTTTAGCAAGTTCTCGGGGTGCCTCACCTGCTAAAGAGTGAGGGGCTCCGCTCTACCCCTGCCTCAACCTGAAGAAAGAAAAACACTTGTGAAATCCAGGAGTTCTTTGTAATATTCTTATAATTTTCTTCTGGGAGTTTAAAAACGATGCCAAAATAGAGTCACAAAACAAAGAAATGGAAGACAAGCACCCAGGGGATGAAGAGTGTCTAAAGGCTTGTGGTGGGGTTACTGGAATGAAATGAGCTGACACGGGGACCGCTCTGGAAGGAGGCAGATGTCTGCAGTCACACCTGAGGCCCCGTGGGTGCCCACCAACCAGCAGGGGCCCGAGAAGCCGGGAAGGGTGTGACGGCCACCAGTGGGCCGTTGCGGCAGAGAAGAAGGGTCCAGAATACACCACTATGGCATAAGAACTATTCTGAGGAGACGGCATTTGAGTTCTGGAAATCTCTTACCTGCCTAAAAGCACAGCCACCTAGGACAACTCAATTGTCATAAAACCCTCCCGGGGCACAAACAGGGGAGATGACCCTTCTTATTGGACATGAGAAGTAGCCACAGCATGGCTGAAGAGGCAGGGCCACAACACCATTGTGTCTTCCCCCTATTCCTGTAAGGGCCCATTTCACCTTTCCAGAAAGTCATTTGTTTTCCCCACACATGCCTTCTCTTCTTCCTCTTCCTTTACTAAGATGGCAAATAAGCCCTTTGGAGTCCCAGCTCTCTGCAACCTCCCATATACATGTGATCACATTCATCTTTTGTAGTTTAATTTGCATGCCCCCTGAGAAAGAACCTAAGAGGGTAGAGGAAAACTTGTTCCTTCCCAATAGAGATCAGCAGGGAAGAGAAACCTTTGAGAGAGTGGGCTGGAGAATGGAGAGCCTGGCTCTAGACTGCCCTCACCCTCTTCTTCCTCCAAGGAGCGTGGGGCTCCTGAACCCACCGTGAGGACTGTCAGAGCACACAAGGAGAGGCTGTTCTCAGGACAGATCCGCATCTAACCTGTTTATGTCTCGTTTCCTCCCAGCCGGTTCTGCCCCAGCTAAGCTGCTCTCTGAGTTGCGAGTTAACATACTGAGTTCACCCTTAGAGTCCCGCCGGTGGCCAGTGGCTATTTTCCTGTGGAGACTGTGGTTATTACAGAAAGTTCTGACGATGGTGAGAGAGTCCAAACACTCTCTGGCACCCCCGGAACCAAAGATGGAGGACGGGTTAGCAACAGTCCTGGTCACAGCTCCCACCACTGACGGGCCATTCGACAGTTGCAGGGAGGCCAGCACCCCGCCCCCCCGCCCACCTGTGCCCTTCCTAATGCCACCAGCCATGCGGAATCACCCGCACAGCGCACCAGCACTCACCATTGGTCCCGGGAGAAGGAGATGATGAAGCGAATGCCGGCAGGGAGCGGAGCCATTTACGTCGCGCTGACCACGGGGCTCTGGTCACAAGACAGACAGGGTGCTTCATAAACAGGTCACTGGCCTGGCTCCCAGCGTTTCCCTCTGGCCCCGCGGCTCTCGGGGTCTGGAAGTGCGTCGAGATGTCCTGCTGGGTCCCGGCTGCCCACCTCGTCGGTCCGGCAGAGGCCCGGCTCTCTACAAGGAGAAGGAGGAGTTGAAGGGTGGGCGGTGCTGACCAGGGCACTAGAGGGGTCCCTGGCTGAAGGAACACCCCGTACGGGTGCCGGCCGGCCCACGGCAACGCGGGATGTCCGCACGACAGGGGGCTCCCACCACGAGTGCTACGAGGCGGGCGCAAGCCCTCGGGGACGGCTGGCTCAAAGATCACAGAAGTGACTCTCCTCAGATGGTCTGATGATGAGGAACAAGGCGGCCAGGGCTCGTCTCCACGTGGGAGCCATCTACGGATCAGCCCCCCGCGCGCTTAACCACGGTACTATTCAGAGCCGATGTGGACCTTCCCACAAAGCCCGTGTGTGCCCAGTGCCTACACCGTGTGCTCAACTACCAGAGCGAGCCAGGGCCCCGGACGCGCTCGATGCCACCCACCGTGCACCAGGCCACGTCTGAGCCACACTACCAGAGAGGGACGCAGGCCTGGACAGACCCATCACGAACTGTGGCCTTGCAATTGAATGGAAATGCATCTAACGCCATGGGAAGGACCTCAACTGGATCTGCCTCTCCGTTTCTCGTCTCCTGCAGCCGCAGCCACCTCAGGGGCCCCAGCACACCAGGGAGGCCTGTCCCCTGACCCAAAGCCAACCTCATGACTTGTGGCATTTTCCAGTCTATCCCCTGCTTGCCAACAAGGAGTCCTTTGGCCCAACGCATTAAATAACACCGTCCATGGTGCATGTAGGACCATGGCTTGTTCTATCTTAATACTTAGCCAAAGATTCACCGGTTATATAATTTTTCAAAGAAAGCTACTATGAGTAAACATTAATCTCAATCTAAAGTGGCTGAAATTTATTTAACACCTTCAAGCGACTTCCTTTACTTAACAGACCAGCAAAGCAAATAGTACAGAGGCGGAGCACTCCAAGGAAGTCAGTGCCTGGGCCCTCCCTTGTTCATTCCAGCCCTCCCTCCTCCCCCCACAACCTTCTTCAAGGATCTCCCTGCATGACCTCCGCAAAAAATTCAAATTCCTTGCTGAGTTTTCATCCCAGAAGCCCCAACCCTGGCCCCTCCATCTCTCTCTCGGGGAGGCAGTGGAGAGGCGTGCGAACTCCAGCCAGAACTAGACCCCAGCTTCCGCCAGTCTGCTGCACTCCCACCCCCCCGGGGCTGGGTGATCCTCGGCACCACTCAAGTTGTCTGCTCCCTTGCGGCCCCCCGCTAAAAGACAGGGACAGTGGCACCTATGTTCTAGGGTCGTTATGAAGGGGACAGGAGATTAGCCAGGGAAAGCCCTGCGCACAGGGCCTGGTGCGGAAGATGTTCAGTAAATAGCAGCCGGTGTTCTTGTGAATCCGGATGAGGGAGACCAGGACGCAGGGGGCCACCTCCCCCCCTCCTGTGACTGCGGTTTAGAACTCAGCACACAGCCGGTGCCCAAGAGATGTGTTAAATGAATCTCTACAAATGTTTCAAAAATGTTTTTGCTCAAAATCTGGATTTACAAAATATTTTCCTGAAACTCTGTGCAAGATGAGTGGGCCTCTGCTTGAGCCCAAATCTGTTTCGAGAGCTGATTTTGGGACGATGAGCTCCTGGTGAAGGGTTTGATTTAAATTTTACAGTGCCTGCAGACGGTGATCAGAGTCCAATCGCTCCCTCTGTCCAAACATCGCTTCTCCCAGGCGCGGCCTGTCTAGGAATATTCTAGTGCCCTCCGAATCAATCAATCAGTCCACCTCAATTCTGGTAAAACCTGTCATTTCAAAAAAAAAAAAAAATCCAGACGGCACTAAAAAACAGCAGGGGAAGAAAAATGTCCATTTCTTTTTAAAACACCTGCGGGTTCTTCCCCTGTAAAATGGGTGAAAGCCAAGTTCAAGTGCTATAATTCTCATAGCGAGCGCAGTTAAGCTGCCTAAAGGGGGTGATTTTACACGCGAGATGTTACAAGGTCAATTAATGAGGCTCCTTCATCTGGAGCCCGGGCTGTGCCCACTGGGAAGCACTCCGGGGAGAGCTGGCCGAGCCCTCTGGGGTCCAGAGGTGAGGACTCCGGTAACCACGGTGAGGCACGCGCTCCCTTCCACGGAGCACAGCAGAACAGGCCGCTCGCCGGTGCGCTGGACACGGCGCAAATTCAGGTGCAGATGCTTTCAGCCGTCCCCCTCCTACTTCACTTCCCCCAGGCCGGCCCGTCCAGAGAGCCCAGGAGGCAGAGCACTTGCTTGACACCCTGTGTTTGGCATGCAGCCCAATCACATAAAAAGGAGACCACGCTCCCCCCGCCCCCGGGTCGTTCTTTGCAGGCGCCCCTAGAGCTCCATGTTGGGGACAGAAGTCAGATATCCAGTGTCATTCCATCATCAAGGACAACAGCTTCAGGACCCCCTTCCCCCCAACAGCTCCGCGAAAATCTATCACCGGCACGTGTTTACACCCACCTTCTGGAAGAGCCCAGCCCAGCCAGCCAGGAGAGGAGCGACCTGAGGGGACGCGGGCCCTCCCCTGGGGGCCGCCCAGGCGCTCAGTGCGCCCTGTCCAGGCACACGGAAAGGGTCCTTCCAGAAGTGAGCGCGGCTGTAAACAGCAAAGATTCGGGGAAGTGCATGCCCTCCTCTAAAAAAAAGTTTTTTTCTTTTTCCTTGGGAGAGAGAGGGGAGGGGAGGGGAGAGAACAAATACAGCTTCCTTCCCAGAGAAAATACTTTCCGGGGTCTGGACTTTGAAGGCTCCATTCCACATGAGAGATGGATGACCTTGGCCACTACCCTTCCCCGTGGGTTAGAGGCGGGAAGGACTCCTCCGCCTGCGGCACCGTCCTTGTCCACGGGGCAGAAACTTCCAGACTACCCGGTGAGCCGCCGGAGGTCCCAGCCGGGCCGCCGCAGGGACGGGGCGGCGCGGCCTGGGGGAGAATCCAGCACAGTCACCCCGAGGCTGCGAGCCGGGGCACCGGGAGAGGCCGGCCTCACAGCCCCCCCTTTAGAAATTCGAACCTGGGGGCGGGGCGCAGGGCCCTCCAGGGTCCTCCGTTCACACGCAGATCCGGTCGGGTCGCCGGGTCGCCGGGTCCCGCCGCGCGGCTGCTGCGGCGGGGAGGGCAGGAAGGTGGGGGAAGCGGGGAGAAGAGCCCGATGGGTGGCGGTCGGCAGGTGGGGCCCTCCCGGCGCTCCCCTCTCGACCCACGAGGACGCTGTCCCTCGCGGGCCCCGGGGACCAGGGGCTCCGCTCACGAGCAGCCGCGAGGCCCAGGGCGCCGGCTCCTCCCCGGCGGCCGCTCCCGGGGGAGGCGGAGGCGGATCGGTGGCACGCCCACGTCCCCGGCGCGCGGCGGACACTGCGCGGGGCTCCTCCCGCGGGGTCCCCGGACCCCCGCCGCCACCGCGGCCGCGGCAGGGTGGGGAGGGGGGCCGCTCGGGTCCCTCCGGAGGCGCGGAGAGAGTCGGGACTCCCGGGCCCAGGCCAAGGCCAAGCACAAAGGCCGGGGGTGCGGGTAGGGGTGGGGGGGCGCCGGGACCGCCCCGCCGCGGCAGGTGCCGAGCGGCCGCGAAGCCGGAGCCAGCGGCCCCGCAGGTGCGGGCGGTGGGGGCGACCCCGCGCCGCTGCCCCCGCGCCCCGCCCTGTCCCCGGGCCTCACCGCCGCCGCGGCCCGACCCGGCCGCCGCGGGCGCTTCCTGCTCGCGACTTCCTGGGGCGCGCAGAGGCCCCGCCGGCCCCGCCGCCCACTTCCACTTTCCACCACCGGGCGCCTGCCCAGGGGCGCCGGTGGCTCGGCCCTCCCCCTCCGGCTCATCCCCTCCTCCGATCCTCCCCGCCCTCCAGCGGTCCTCCCCCTGGCACCCCCGGCCGAAGGGCTGCAGGGCCCCAAACAGCCCCGGGGGCGCCCCCACGCGAGCGAGCGACGCTGCCGGGCCGCGGGCTGCCGGGCCCCAGGCCATCCCCCTGGCGGGGATCTTGGCGGCCGTACTTGCACCTGCCGGCAGGCTCACGGCATTTACTGGCTTGCTCTCCTCTGGCCTGGGCCCTTAGTCCTCAAGGTGGGTCTCACCGACCAGCAGCAAAGAGACAAAGCGACGCGTCCCCCGGGAAGGCCCGGCGCTGAAAAGGGCGTGCCCTGGGCTACTGGCCTTTATTCCTATTGCCCCTTCTCAGGGTCAGAATCATGCACGTAGCATTGTATGAAGTGAAAATGGGGCCCGCGGAGAGGCTCTGTTGAGCCTTCTTTGATGACGCCTGTGAGCCCACTACCCGCAGCTCTCAGGGTTAGATGGGACAAGCCCAGGCTGGCTGGTCACCTGCATCCATCACACTGCTGCTGTCCTCAGACGAGGTCCCCATGCACCCCACAATTGTCCTCTGCACCCGGCTCTCACGGCTGGCCCACAGCTGCCTTTGGGCAGCCCCGGAGGGCCCAGCGACAACCCTACAGAGCCCAGAGCAGGCGCAGAGCATCCAAGCCTGCTCCCCGAGGAGCAGAGTGCAGGAGAAAACACCTTCCGCAGATGAAATTCCAGGAGGTGGCTGCCCCGCCCCCACCCGTTAAAATGAAACAAAGCTTATGCTGAAAGCACTCCAAGGCCTCCACATGCGCCCCCAGGTCGCAGAGACCCGGCTGGGCCTCCGCCACCTGCCCCACCCAACAGTCCCCTCAGGCCAGCCTGGAGGAGGTTTCCGCCTCCCCTGCCAGGCCTGCCGTTTCCCCTGGGGCCCTGTTCTGTTTCTAGAACACTGTCATCCTTTTCTGTTGGCTGAGTTGACTTGTGTCCAATGCACCACTTACTTGGCTTTTGAGGGGGTTCTCCGTGCAGAAGGGGAACCCGGCAGCCGCAGGTGGCCCCGGGAGTTCGGCCACAGGACGCCTGCTGGGCCCCCTCACGGGACACTGAGGTGACCCCAGGCCCCTCAACTTCTCTCCCTTTGGCAGGACCTCTGTCTGCCAGTCCTTCTCCCTTTCCGGACTCCGTTCTCGGTGATCCCCAAACCCACCCAGTGTGGCGCCCATCTCTCCCCAGGTCACCCCTCCTCTGGCCTGTGGGGTCTGCGCACTGATGTGTGCACCTGCCCCCCCCTTTCCAGGCTCTCCCTCAGGCACCCCCTCTCCCAGCGGTGTCAAATCACCCTCCTGTAGCAGCCGGGGACCCTGTCGTGAAAGCCCTCACGATGCCCCCCAGCCCGCAGGCACACGGCCTGGTGCTTTAGGAGCTGGACAACTGGCCTGACCCCACACTTGCAGCTTCCTGCCCAAGCTCTGTCGCTTCCAAGAGGCGTGCTGTGTCCCACAGGGCCATTTCCGCCCTGCCCTCTGACCTCAGCCTGTCCTGAGCCTGTGCGCTCAAGCTCTGAGAGCCAGGCCTTCTCTCTCTTCCCCGTCCGCGTGACGTTTCCTGGGGGCGCTAGAAACCAGTTTATCCTGACTTATCATGGCGAATGGGTCCTACTTATTTCTAAATCTACCTCCTGGGCCCTGGCCTGGGCTTGGAGAGATTCTCAGGGTGGCGCCTTGACTCAGAAGACCCCAGTCTCCGTGGCCAGCTGCGTCAAGGAATGCGGTGTGACAGGGGCAGGTCTGACAGTTTCCACAACATCCTCTCGGAGAAAATGGTATTTGTATGGCGCACAGAAAAACCAGAGGGAGCTGCGGCGGACTTTGTCGTATTTGCTGAAAGTGCTAGTCTTTTACTTTTAGAAACGATTAAAGTATTTACCTTTTTTAAGAAACGAATAGTGCACGTGATCATAAGAAAGTCCTGAACATGTATTAGAGGAGGTAAGACATTTGTAGAAAATTTCCCAAATAAAACAGGTCACACTTTTAAATGAAAACCTGTGACTGCTTCACGCCGAGAACATGCCAGGTTTGACTGAAGATGCTGTGCACGGGCTCAGGACGGAGGGCACAGCTCGTGCGTCACCACCCAGATGCCTTCTCTGTGTGACCAGGTAGCTTTAAAGCCATTTGTTACAATCGCAGATTTTGTAACAGCTGAAATTATCAAGAATCTAACGGCTTTTCCTTTTCTTTCATGGACACGTAACGTGGGAATTTCCTAGAACAGAGTGAATTCCAATCCGGTTGAACTTCTCACACCCAGCGTTTCCAAACTGCGACGAGGTGTGCCAGGCCAGAGGTGCTGTGCCCTCGGGCGGCCACTGACACAGCCAAGCGCCACAGCTCCATATGGAGGAGCCTAGGGCGGCCAGACTTGTGCCAGGCGCCGAGGCCTCAACGTCAGCAAGGGGCCTTGACTTTGAAAGCTCATAGAGCAAGAGGCGTGTGCCAGGAATAGGCCGCTGCACTCAAAGGCAAATTGATGTAAGCACGAGGAAGAGGCATCTCGCAGGGCCGCTGTGACAGCAGAAGTTTATTGTCCCCCAGCTCTGGAGGCCGGAAGTCTGAGATCAAGGTCTATGCTCCCTCTGCATCCTCCGGGGTAGAGTTCACTTCGGGCCTTTCTCTTAGCTTCTGGGGGTGCTGGCCATCCTTGGGGTTTCTCAGCTTGCAGACGCATGGCTCCAAAGTACTTGTCATCATGCTGCATCTCCCCGTGGGTCTGTGGCTCTGTGTCCCCTCTTATGAGGACACCAGCCACATGGGCTGTAGGGCGCACCATACTCCAATATAACCTCCTCTTAACTATTTACATCTGCGACTACCTTATTTCCAAGTAAGGTCACTTTCTGAGGCTCCAGGAAGAAAAGGAATATGCGGAGCAGGGGAAAGGAGGGACTGGGCGGCATGATGGAAGTTCAAGCAGGGCACAGGGTGTAGGGAAATTAATGGGGGGGGGGGGCTGTGTCCTCAGGCCAGCAACATTAGGAAGCTTTGAGCACTTGAAGTGGAGCTGAGGCCATGGCCAGAGCTGCTGGGCGGGAAGGGGCTTGGGAGGGGGCTTGGGAGGGGTGTGGCTGCTGTCCGCCGGTGGCCCGGCAGGGAACGAGCAGGGAGCGGACAGTCCTACGTCTCAGGTCCTGCCCTGGCACTGACCCAAGCTGAGAGGCAGGGAGAGGCAAGGGAGCCCCACGGCCACCGCACAGCTCTGGGAGGCAGACACCGGCGTGAGGCTCAGAGACTGTCCGGCTAGGGAATATGTCACACGGGTAACTGGTGATCACGACACTGCTCCACGTCACAACAGGGGACATGCAGGGCGCAAGAGAGGGGCCCCTGAGGGCCGCTGCTGCAGCTGACCAGGCCCGAGGCACAGCTGCTGGGGAGCGCGGGCTGGAGACAGATCTAGGAGACGAGGAAGGAGGCAGCGAGAGGAAGGAGCCGGGGCTGGGCCACATGTCGGGCTTGGGCAGCTAAGTGAGCGGCGAGTCGTCCTGGAGAGAAGGATGCAGGACACATGAGGGGGGCAGGCGGGAGAGGACTTTATTTGTGCTTGGGAAGCCCTAGGGGAGGGGGTGCTGGATGTGCGGCTTTAGAGCCTCTGGAAGAATTGTAGGCTGGTGGGGGCACCGGGTGTGGACAGCAGTGCAGGGCAGGGGAGAAGCTCCCAGGCGGGAGGCTAGGATGGAGCCCAGGGACGCCAGCACTTAGGGGCCAGGCGGAGAGAAGCGGAGAACCGTGGCTCGTGTGGTGGGAGAGGCCGGCAGGGGTGCTGTCCAAGAGCCCGAGGAGGGCAGTTTCCAGAAGGGGAGGGGGAAGGCCAGGGAGTCAGATGGGGCACAGGAGTCCGGGCTTACAGGGGGGTGGAGTGGGGAGCGAGCAAGTGGAGGCCGCATAGAGCAGACAGACCTCTCCGGGAGGGTTCGCTGAGCCTGGGCGGAAAGGAAGGACCCAAAGCTGGAGCGGGGCCTGGGGAGGAGGAAGGGCACGTTTGCGGTGTCCAGACGTTTCCACGCACAGGCAGAAGGCGAGAGAACACGAGGGTGAGGCCCCAGGCGCCCATTGCTCACTTCATCAAGTGCATCAACTGCCAACACGTGCCCGATTGTCCCTCCTCCTTGTGTGGACCCCCTTCCCGCCCCAGGGCTGTTTTGCCGTATTTCATCTGCAAATGCTCAGTACGTATGTCTAAAAGAGATGGTTTTAGCCACCACACAAGCAGACAAGGGTAATCCCCAAAACAGCATCAAATACCCAGCTGTGCTCTCACCTCCCTGCCTGTCCTACGTTCTCACTATTGTATTTGTTTTTAAAGTGTATTCATTTATTGTGAGAGAGTGAGAGCGAAAGAGAGAGCGAGGGAGAGAGCGAGAGCAAGGAAGGAGCAGAGAGAGGGAGAGAATCCCAAGCAGCCCCCACGCTGCCAGCGCAGAGTCCCAGGCGGGGATCGAACCCAGCAACAGTGATATCACGACCTGGGCCTAAATCAAGAGTCAACGCTTAGCTGGCTGAGCTGCCCAGGCAGGCGCCCCACTGTTGTGTCTTTTTTTTTTCTTAATGTTTTATTTATTTCTGAGGAAGAGAGAGAGGCAGCGTGAGCAGGGGAGGGTCAGAGAGAGAAGGAGACACAGAATCTGAAGCAGCTCCAGGCTCTGAGCTGTCAGCACAGAGCCCGACACGGGGCTCGAACCCACGAACCATGAGATCATGACCCGAGGCGAAGTTGGACGCTCAACCGACCAATCCCCCAGCGCCCGTCATGTCTGTTTTTAAGTGGGGTTCCAAACAGTCCACACACGCCTGTCCTGATGCGCCCCCCGGCCTCCCCACCTGGAGATGGGCCCCGCGCCCGTCTCGGCCCCTGGCGCGTCGGTCCCAGTGCAGAGGCGGCCGCCTGTCCCGCAGCTTCCCGCACTCGTGCGGTGCAGCCTCCCCCTTCGCGATGTGGTCTCACGTGTCCTTCCGTCCCCTGCCCTTCCTGAACTTGGCGGTGGGCAGATTCGGGCACCGAGGGGCACAGCACGTGCGACAGCGGGCGTCCCCTGCCCGAGTCGGTTATTCACCGGGAGCGGGAATCACGGAAGGAGTGAAACCGCGGCGCCCCCGCCTCCGTGCGGCGCGCGTCCCTACGGACGGGCCTGCCCTGTCGGTTACTCGGCTCTGAGCCGCGGCGCCTACCGGAAAGGCAGGGGAGCCCTTCCTTCGTCGGCCAAGTTTCAGGGTAACGTGCCTGCCGATCTAGCACGCTCCGAATGTTACCAGCCGGCTTCCTCTCGCTTCCACTTGCCCTTTTTGTTACGCGCACTGGCGCCTGGCTGCGCTCCGGCCCGGCCCTCGCTCTCCCCCTTTGCCCGTTCTGGCCACCGGGAGCCGCCTGTAATTGTCTCCCGAGTTCTTCTGCCACGACCTGGTCCTCTGGCAGCGTCCCTGCGTTCTCATGTGACAACACGTTCTGGACTCGCCTCACACGGCTGCCCCGACCCGGCCCGGCCAGTTCTCTCGGGAGGCGCCCGTCCTACGAAGCCACGAGAGCGAGTGGGAATCGGTGAGCACGGGAAGGGGGGCTGTCAGCTTCAAGGACACAGGTCCCTCCAGGGGCAGAAAGAGGAGGAATCCAAAACACGTGATGAGGAGTGAGGCTCTGGAGGGGACGGGGACACGGATGGAGACAGATCATTTCCTGGGCTCCAGGAGGGACGTCATCTGCTCTCCCTGGGCGCAGAAAGTGAAGTCAGGGGCTGAAGGGGAAGAGGAGGAGATGGCTTCTGGTGTTGGGGGACAATCAAGAGGATTTACGGGAACAGCAGCGGACGCTCCCTGGAGGGCAGCAGGTGCTGGCAGCCAAGAGACGCAGAGTAATGATATCGCGAATTTCTCTCGGTGCCAGCCTGTGTGTGTCACAGAACGAGCCAGAGTCTGTGACCCCAGTGACCTCGAGAGAGGACGAAGGCGGGCAGATCCAACCTCAGGGGTCAGCTTTTGCCGACCCCCAATTTGCAGGGAGGAGTCACTCCACCTGCTGGAAGGTTCGTCTTTCATGACAAAGAACCACGAAGAATGACACCCTACTGTGTGCAAAATATGCCCTGGGCTAGCGGCTGGGGGTGCTATGCGAAGTCCGGTTTAAAACAAGGACCTTCTGTCCCCGAGCGGTGTCTGCGGGGGCCGGGGGGCGAGGCCAGGGCACATCCCCAGGAGCAGCAGACAGTTCCCGGGGGGAGGACCTCTCTGGTCGGAGCTCTGGCCATTCTGGCCTCAGACTCAGAAAAATCAAAGCATTTAACACTATTAGAGAGGCGAGGAAAGGTAAAATCAGAACGGGTTTACTTAGCACGGAGAAGAGAAACTTCATTTTATCTCCACTCGTCAAAAGGTCAGAATTCCGGCAGGAGAGCGAGGCCATCTCTGTTCAGTTCTCCACTCTTACTGGCGGGGGGCCCTGGGAACCTCCCTTTACCCTCTGGAGCGCCAGCCCTCACGCACGGTTCCCTGGGGGCTGATGTGATGGTGAAGGAGGTCACAGGTTAGGATGACACCTGGCAGAGATTTTTTTTTACCCTTTTGTCCGTCTGCGAATCCTTATCACCTAGATTCGAGCCTGGCACCCAGGAGACACTGAATAAACCCTTGATGCTGAATGACGGGTCACAAGCGTGCGGTGGCTCCGCCATAAATACTGGCAAACACAGCAAATCAGCATGAAGGAGGGACGGTTCCCGGGCGTATACTGGACGCTGGGCTAAGAGGGAACTACAGAGTCCCTGCCAGCAGCTTATTTTGTTGACTTGCCAGTTTCTTCTTAACGTTTATTTCTTTTTGAAAGAGGGGGTAGGAGCAGGCAGAGACGGAGACACAGAATCCAAAGTGGCTCCAGGCTCTGAGCCGTCAGCACAGAGCCCGACGCGGGGCTTGAACTCATAAACCGTGAGATCATGACCGGAGCCAAAGTCGGACGCTTAACCGACTGAACCGCCCAGGTGCCCCAATTTGCCAGTTTCTTCTAAAAATGAAGCTTGGGGCACCTGGGCGGCTCAGTTGGTTAAGCGTCCGACTCTTGGTTTCGGCTCAGGTCAAGATCTCACAGTCCCCTAAGTTTGAGCCCCACGGTGGGCTCTGTGCTGATGATACGGAGCCTACTTGGGATTCTCTCTCTCTCTGCCCCACCCCTAGTCACACTGTCTCTGTCTCGCTCAAAATAAATAAATAAACCTAAAAAATTAAAAAATAATAAAATAAGAATGGAGTTTTGATTTCCTGACCCCTGTCTTTAGGGTAAGTCGTGTTCAGGTTTGGTTCCGTGGCATAAAGCTGACAGAGGTTTTAAAGTCAAATGTGCCTCCAAAGTTCCTATGGGTCACTCTGCAGCCACCCCCCGCCCCCCACCGGCAAATGCAGAGGCATCTGTGAGGGGCCACGCAGTGCCACATCAGTGGACGGGTGTCAAAGAGTGGCCTGGCTGCCCACGCCCACCTCCCTCCTGCCAAGTGTGCTCCTCGCCACTGCTGCTGGGCCGATCGGCACTTAACTAGGTGTGTCACCATGGAATGTTCCAGAACGTGTTTATGCCTCAGTGTTTTCTCCTCTAATGCAGGGCCACTGAGCACTCTGTCATGTCAGGCGCCGTCCCTGCCACACGGAGGAAAAGGGCAGGTGACCAGCTCAGGGAGCTCACCCTCTAGCTGGTATGAAACGACACCGAACTTCAAGCCACAATGCCTCCAAATCCCCCCAAATCCTCAGGCAGGTTACACGTTTTCCAGTTTTAACTTAAATAATTTTAAGTCTCTTAGAAAAAAAATAATGTATTTTGTTGATATTGTAACTTTTGTGAATCAAACAAGATTCTGAACATTCGAAGGAGCCCATCAAAGGAGCGCGCTGGTGAGATGAAATTATCTTCACCCAAGTGACCTTGCTT